>NEWO01000426.1:0-40093 GCA_003013225.1 Phalaenopsis aphrodite | reverse complement strand
TTAATATAAACCCTATTTAATTCCTTATATTAAATAGGGGAACTTGTCGGCCAATACATTAGTTTCGTAGATCAAACGGATGTCATAACTTTCTCTAGTTTATTTGATCGAGCCTCACCCTCAATTCTTATGTTCATCCTTCGGGATAGATACATGATTTGAAGTAAAGCGCTCTTTCATTTAAACTATGAAAATTATGGGGTCAGTTTGAATTCATCTTTTTCAAAACTAAAATTTTTTTTAAACGTCCTTCCGAAGCGGGCAACGAGATTTCAATTCCGATGACCGACAGCTTCTTACGGGCAAACCCCACACCAAAAATAGTGCCGACAATTCGACTACATTTTGACTATTTCTGAAATAATGTGACTGATTATAACCAAGCTAGCTGCAATCTTGATACCTAAAATGATCCTTAAATCGTACTTGAGCTGATGAACTCAATGTCAAGGCCAAAGAAGAACTCAATGATATCACTTACGACAGCACCGATAATGAAGAGCCAACTCTCGAGCGTCATGGTGCACTGTTTGCCATCAACTTAGACCTCTATGACGAAGAGGAAAAGACATCGGAAGATTCAATAATGATACCTCAAGAAGAAGAAGTCACAGAAGTCAACTTAAGGAGCGGAAAAGTGTTACCACCAAGAACAACTCCAATAGACAAAGGAAAACAGATAATGACTCAAGAAGAGATACCCCCACCTCCGTCAGTGGAAGAACCACATAATTAAGATAAAATCAAAGGATTGTATAAAGTAGACTACAACGTGCTAGCTCATCTTAGGAAGTTGCCTGCCCGACTAAGCATCTACGTCAATCTAATCTTGTCAAAGGAGATGAGAGAATCTCTGCTTATAGCTTTGCTTGATCTAGAAATTTGCTTATGTCAGTTGGCTAGCACATCCTCAGATGAAGTTTGCTCGTTGATAGAATAGTCAGGGGTAACCTTCACAGATGAAGACTTGCTGCTCGGTACTGCCGACCACAACCGTCCACCCTACATCTCCGTAAACATTGGCAGATTTGTGTTATCCAGAGTTTTAGTAGATCCTAGAGCATCTCTTAACTTGACGAGTCTACGGATATTATCATGTTTGGACTTCAACATTCAAGAGCTCATCCACGATAAGATGATGTTAAGAGGATTCAACCAAAAGGGAGAAAGAGCCCTTGGATCAATTACATTACTTATGAAGGTCGGAGAACTCGTAACAACCGTTAAATTACATATCATCAACGCCGAGGCCTCTTTTAATGCTCTATTGGTTTGACCATGGATTCATGAGCACAATATGGTTCCATCATCCCTGGACCAATACATTAAATACCACAAATAAGGTCAAAAAAATTGCATCAAGGGAGATCTACAACCATTTTCAGTACATGAAGTTGGTATCCGTGAAGATGCTGCCTACTACGCGTCTCCAAAGAAGATTGTTTTCTCGCGCAAGATTTTAACAAACAAAGATGAAGATTTAAAAGGATCATAAAAAAGAGGCCAGACAACTCCACTTCAACAACCTTCTACCACTCCCTTACAACAAGTTGGTGGAGGTTCTTCTAGTTCACGCACCCAAGGTCGAGGCCGGGGACGTGAACGAGGAAAGATCAATTTAATTATTGAACGGACAAGGCCAAATATCAACATTGGTGATGAAGACAGTTCTGAAGATGAAATAATGATGACAAAGTAGAAGAAACCTCAATACGAGATATCCCTAGAAGATACAGAGAGGAATGAATATGAAACAATGTATGATTGGATAAACCACTATGTGAATACTATGACCCTTACTTCTATTCTCCACAAAAGGTCAAGAGTTTAGAGGTCAAGGAAGTTCGTAGTGTTGGTTCAAAGCCGATCAAATTTTACAGTGCTTTTACCTCTACTAAGCTTAAAAACATGCAAATTTGGATGTTGATTCTAATGAATTAATGGAATTACCTTTCGGTTACTTCTCGCCTTGTGTTCAAAAGTTAATTCAACAGGGACACTTACCAAAAAAAATGCCAAAAGATAAATTTCAACTTCTTAAAAAACTATGGAATGTTAAAAGTCAAACTCCCAATACAAAAGAAGGTCTCAGATTTGGTACAGTTGGACCAGTTGATAATTCTAAATTTTGCATGGTTGTTATTAGTGAGTTAGAAGAGGATTTCTCGATATAGAGGATGACTCTGCTAATCAACCAATAGAAGGTCCTCCGACAGAATTTAAGGAAGAAATTAAATCCACTGTGGATGAATTGAAAGAGACTAACCTCGGGACTGAAGAATGACCCCGACCTACATTTATAAGTTCTCTACTTGATGAAGAAGAATCTGCAGAAGTGGTCAAACTATTAGCAGAATTCAAAGATTGCTTCGCATGGAGCTACAATGAAATGTCAAGGCTGTTAGCAGAAGTTGCAGTCCATAAACTTGGGGTGGACAAGAATGTAACCCCAATAAAACAAGCTTCAAGGAGAATGCGCCTTTAAATAGAACAACAAGTCATCTCCGAGGTGAAGAAGTTGATAGATGCCAACTTGTTAAAGAGGAGCAGTACCCCACGTGGTTAGCCAATATTGTACCGGTTAAAAAGAAAAATGGACAGATCCGTGTTTGTGTCGACTTCAGAGATTTGAACAAGGCATGTCCAAAAGACAAGTTTCCATTACCTATACCAGAGATGATGGTGGACATCGCTTCGACACATGAGATTTTCTCCTTTATGGATGAATCATCGGGATATAACCAAATTAAGATGGCTCCCAAGGATGCAGCGCTTACAGCTTTCAGAACACCGATTGGAATTTTCTGCTACACAATGATGTCGTTCGGCCTAAAGAATGCCAGAGCAACATATCAGCATGCAATGACGAAGATTTTTGATGACCTCATTAACAATCCAGTAGAATGCTACGTGGATAATTTTTTCATCAAAAGTAAACAAAAAATAAACCATTTGTACGATTTGAGGATCGTGTTTGAGCGGTTACGACGATATGACCTTAAAATGAATCCCTTAAAGTGTGCCTTTGGCGTTACCTCCGAGAAATTTCTAGGATTTGTTGTTCGTCATTGGGGAATCAAGATCGACCCGGATAAGATTAAAGCTATCTTGGAACTGCCTCCCCCCAAAACCTTGAAACAACTACGTTCCTTCCAAGGGAAGTTGGCATATTTCAGATGTTTTATTTCTAATCTCTCAGGTAGGTGTCAGCCTTTCTAGGCATTGATTAAAAGAGATGCCAAATTTATTTGGGAAGAGAAATGCCAGCAGGCCTTTGAGGACGTTAAACAATATTTAATGACACCTCCTATCTTAGCAGCCCTTATCGTAGGGAAACCGTTGATACTTTATACCGCGGCTTTAGATGACTCTCTTGGAGCCCTCTTAGCCCAAGTCAATGAGGAGGGATAAGAAAATGCACTCTACTACTTGAGTCGACGTCTAATACCGATTGAGATAAGGTATCCACCTATTGAGAAGCATTGTCTGACATTAATTTTCGCTGCTCAAAAGCTTAGACATTACATGCTTTCTCATAAGATCACCATAATTCCAAAAGTTAATCCATTGCAATATTTGATGACCCGACCAACACTCTCTGGATGTTTAGTGAGATGGTCAATGATCTTATTGCAATTTGATATAACTTTTGCGCTCCTCTATGCTGTCAAGGGACGGATTTTGGCAGATTTTCTTGCAGCACACCCACTGCCAGCTGGGTCCTCTCTCAACGACGAGTTACCAAACGAGCAAATACTACAAATAGAATTTTCTAGTGCACAGCGCTGGGAAATGTACTTCAATGGTGCTTCGTCAACCAAGAAAGTTAAAGGATTAGACACGGTTATACCAGGCAACGTAGGGATTGGTTTGATCTTTATTACACCAGATAAGGGTATGTTGAGGTTCTCATACCACCTGACAGAGCCGTGCACCCACAATGATGCAGAATATGAAGCTTTAATCACCGGATTAGAATTGACAATCTCAATGGATATAACAAACATTGCCATTTATGGTGACTCTCAATTTTTCATCCAGCAAGTCGTCGAACAACACAGAATTCTGAAACCAAGACTAACAGAATACCATCAGTACACAATGAAGCTCATAAAGCAAATCCCTTACGTGACTTTCCACTGGATTCCTTGAGGAGATAATGTCCATGCCAACGCTCTAGCAAAACTTGCTAAGGAAATGACATGTCCCCCGGAGGATTCCATAAAAGTCACGGTGCATGGAAGACGAGTCTTGTCTCGAAATGACTTCAAAACTCTACGCAATATTGGAAAAGAAGAAATAGTAAATACAGTTGCAGACATCAACGAAGATTGGCCCAAGCCATTAAAAGAATATTTGCATACTGGAAAGCAGCCAGGGGACAAGTCTGAGGCACACCACATCACATAAAGGGCCATGTCTTACGCCCTGGTGGGACATGTTCTCTACAGAAGATCGTTTGACCAAATGTGGCTACGGTGTTTGTGCAGAGCCGAGGCACATAATATTGTCAAAGAAGTACATGGAGGATTGTGTGGCGCTCACCAGTCGGGACCAAAAATGAAAATAAAGATCAAAAGACTCGGATATTATTGGTCAGCAATGATGTCCATTTGCATGGATACAACCAAAAGATGTTACCAATGCCAAGTGCATGGGGTAGTTTTACACCAGCCTCCAAATGTGCTGCACCCAACTGTTTCCTCGTGGCCATTCGACTGTTGGGGCACAAACATAATAGGTCTGATAGACCCTCCATCTTTTAAAGGACACATGTTTATATATGCCGCTACAGACTACATCTCCAAATGGGCAGAGGCAGTACCGTTACGTGAGGTTATGACACAGCACGTCCTTCAATTTTTCAAAAGCCAAATTATCTACCATTTCGGAGAACCGCGAAGAATAATCTCTGACAATGGGACAAATTTTAAAAGTATAAAGATCAACAATTTTGTCAGAAGACATGAGATAGATTAGAGATACTCTACAATTTACTAACCCAGAGCAAATGGTCTGGTTGAAGCTTTTAACAAGACACTGGTATTGATTTTGAAGAAAACACTGGATGAAAATAAAGGAGATTGGCATAACAAACTGTTAGAAGCCTTGTGGGCCTACCGGACGACTTTCAGGACTCCCACTGAGTGTACACCTTATATGCTCGTGTACGGGACCGAGGCCGTGTTACCGCTAGAAATCCAGATGCCATCTCTCAGAGTCGCTGTTGCCAACCAAATCATAATGGAAGAAAGCGCAAAACTCAGACTTGAAGAACTGAAGAGTCTCGAGGGAAAACGATTGGAAGCGCAGCAATATTTGGAGCTCTACCAGGCAAAGATGGTACAAGCCCATGAATAATTGGTTCGCCCAAGGACATTCAAAATTGGTGACCTCGTACTTGTGCTCAAAAGGCCTATTCTTGCTCGCCGAAAAATAGGTAGGAAGTTCGAGCCAACTTGGGAGGGACCATTTGTAGTTGAGAAGGTTTATACAGGAGGAGCCTACCAGTTAGCGGACATATGGGGTGAAAGTCTCATGTTACCAATAAATGGGCGATACCTGAAAACCTATTACACAGTCTGATGTCGCCTGCCTCCGTTTGCTTTTGCTTGCTTTGAAATTTTGAAACTTTGATTTTTTTAGGGTTATCTATGTGGCCAAATGTCTATGACCGGGTCCAAACTTTGTAATTAACCTCAATATAATGAAAATTTTGAGAAGATTTTTGAACTTCACACATTCTCTTTTCTACCCTATTAAATCAAACGAAACTCACACATAAAATGAGTAATCCTTTTCATAAAAAAAAACCAAAATTTACTTTAATGATTTCTTTGTTTTGTTCTTGTTCATGCCAAGCTTCAGCCCACTGACGTTTCTTTCTGTCATCTACAGAAAAATGTCAGGACAGAGGCTCATCTTTGCTTTCCAGGATGGCTGGAACCTCACACTGAATGAAGAGATGACGCCGCAAGGAGGTGTCATAGATTTCAACATGGATTTAAACCAGATTGATATGCATTAGGAGGGTTCTCTAATAGACGTGGTCAACAATAAAGAAAAGGAGGGATTGCCTTCACTGTTGAGGGTGACCACTCAAGATGATGTGTCACGCAAATGTTAAAACATGGTAGCGGAACAAGATCCGATGGAGGGGCCCAGCCGTCTTCCGTCTTTCATAGCCACTTTAGCAAGGGGTCTGATAGCTGCCCATAGTGAACAACTACCAAATACTCCGCTCCGCAGGACGCAATGCAGAAATTCAAGATGAAAGAAACAGAGAGCCTTTCTTCCATAGAAACGCAAGCGCCAGAGAGACGTGAGCAATTTTCTTACCCCCATTTCTGAGGGACATATTTACGATCTAGATCTGAGAGAAACTTCTGCCAGCCTGCCCACTACAAATGAAGAGTTAGGATTTGTGACAGAATCAGATGTGCCCCAAGTCCCAAATATCTTGTGCAGAGGTTGCCCAACATGCAACGTTGAGGTACCAGCCGGGACATCAGTCATGAGCACATTTCTAGAATGCCCGGACTGCAACGTTCCACATCTACATCATTTCAGTACATTAGAATAATACACTTCAAGCTCCAACGAGTCTCAGACTCTAGATTTTATGGCAAATGAATCGTATGTCCCACTGGGAATGAATCAACGCGCACCATTGATCCCAGGGTCATACATCCCACTTGAGGCTAAATCTCATATTCCGGATTGACCAGCACCAGTTTAGGTTCCCGCTGAGGCCCGGAGGAAGGAACGCCCCAGGCAGCTGCCAACTTCTGGTATGGTAGAATACTACAAAATAAGCAAAGTAAATAAAAGAGAATTCAAGTTCTATGAAGAGGTTCAGGGAAAGTTTATCAACATATGGGAGGGCGTAGATCTATGTACCAGGGTTTTCTCCAAAACTGATGAAAGAAACATTCAGGAAAGCATCTTTGATTTAAGAGATAGAGGTCGAGCGGGCATTCTCATGGAAAGAACATATTCCGAGCCGAAGAAATGGATGCGGGGAAAGGGAAGAATCACCATCCAATGCGGCTGTTGCTATAATTTTACGAACGACAGCCAGGGAAAGCTGCCTGGGATCCTCAGATACGACCAAGTGGATCCGTTACCACCAATGATAAAATGGTTGATCAAGACAATGGTTAAGTGGAATATTCTACCCGCTACTTGCATTCCTAACAGTTACATCATCAACATTTATGAAGAAGGTGACTGCATTCCCCCACACATCGACCATCATGATTTTGTGAGGCCTTTCTGCACGGTCTCGTTCATGAGTAAGAGCAATATTCTGTTTGGAAAAGAAATTGATATAGTCGGCCCTGGCAAATTCATAGGAGCTTTGGAGATTCCTCTTTCAGTTGGTTCAGTACTTGTTCTCAAGGGCAACGGTGCAGACGTTACCAAGCACTGCATTCCAGGAGTACGATACCGTAGGGTGTCTGTAACCTTCTGTAGAATGAATGACAGTAAAATACCATACGGATTCCAGTAGGACCCAGACCTGGAGGAGTTGTTTCCTTATGAGCTATGAGAAGGTTGTACCTCTAGGTACATGCGAAGGGAACTCTTATCCTGGAGCATGACTTAGAAGGTCTGCTTGATCAGGAGCTCAACATACCAGGCACAGATGGTTTACTTGCTTTCTTTTAACAGCATGACATGTATTTGATGCAATCAGTCTATGATGTACTCATATCATGAGATGATTCTCAATGTATTTCAACATGTATTACATGATGTACCTTTTGAGACATTAGCCTATGTTTGATCTGTAGCATCTTTATTGAAGCAGATTAATGAAAGTTTCTCTCAAATTGTGCCTTTTTGTAAATTGCCTTTTTGTGCGATGGATGAAAGCCGCGAACCATACGATGGTTGAGAATTTCAATAAACAAAGAGCGAAACAACAAATCTTCAACAACGAACAAAACACAAATGAAAGATAATCATAAACGAGTGAATAACAAAATAAATTTCTTTTTAAAATCAACCTATTAAAATTAAAACTTTAAAAAACAAATTTTGAAAAATTAAATTGTGATAAAAATAACAAGAAAATAAAACAAACCTGTTGAGTAGGTTCTTCCATTTTCAGAATTTCCTACTCTTTGTGTGCGCAGCAGAACCATGGTTATCTACATTAACTCTCTGCACATCCTCGCAGAATTTCACATGCTGCACAGAACTCCACAAAGCTTTACAAACCTCCTTCAACAAGATCAACCTTTTTAACATGATACATTTCTATAAATTCAACGCTACTAACTTTATTTTGAGAATTGACCTACATCTCAATTTTCATTTCCGAATCAGTCCTACATTTCTGGGGTGTTTTGTGTAAATTGGGTAAATTTTGGGGCAAAAGGCTAAATTTGGTATTTTTGTGAAAGTGCGGTGCCAAACACCCTATTTGAGCTATGAACCAATAGAATCCTCTACTTTGGATCATTCATGTACTGGTCTGAGTTAGACGTTAGCCTAGGGCTAGTGGGTCTAGGGGACCATCTACACGAGTCTCCCAAAAGATCAAGAGATCAAGGTTAACAAGTTTGGTTTTAGGGCTGTGAGTGGGATGTGGTGCGCAAGTGAGTAAACTAGCTCTAGAAAAGCACCCAGGGTCAACCTTATGGCCAAGCAGCCCTATGGGGATTCCCCTTGAGCTCCCCTATATTGACCCCACCTACTAAGTGCTAGAGGTTAGGACCAATATGTGGAACTTCAAGTTGAGCAAAAAGAGTTTAGAATTTCTTATGGTGAGGGTTCCTTTTCTAGTCAACTTGGAATAGTCACAACAAATTTTTATGGCTAGACCGTAGGCTACAAAAGAGGAGAAATCTAGACTTGAACCAAAAGTGACGTCAACAAGGTTCAAAAGGTTTAAATGACAAGTTTGTTTAATCAATATAAGGAGGGGGTTGAAGTTTATTAGAGCGACATCGGTTAAGATCTAATGATTCCCTCATTCCTATATCACTATTTTCCATTAAATTTACTTAATTTAAATGAGTTATTAAGCTCATTTGGATTGGGGAGATCTCATTAGCAACCGTGGGGTACCTTATCCAAGGGACTCCCGTAAATTCAAGAGAACAAGTTATGGAATTGTTGTTTTGAAAAGAAGTTGTTTAAATTTTGAAATATGATTTTTCTAATTTTTTATTTTTGAAAAAAAGGTTTTTGTGAGTAAAGCAAGTACATGTAAGAAAATGCAGTAAAGTAAAATGAAAAAAAATTGCATTGAAAAAATGTAAATGCACATCTGTCATCTTCTTGCACTCCCACTGAAATGTTAGAACTTATGACATATATATAATTTTGCAAGAAATTTTAATAAAACTGCAAAAATGGAAAGTGAAGAAAACTAGTTTATGGTGTATTTTTTGAGTCCTAGGTCATAACTTGGTGGATCTCAAAAGATTTTTATGGATGATTTTCTTGAACAATGAATAATAAGTTCATTTGTCCTTCAAAGTATCCAAAAGGGTCCTAAAAATGTTCAGAGCAAAAACCTAAATAACTTTTAAAATCCTTTGAAACATTTTGAGTTCATTTGATCTAATTATATTCTTCAATTAATCATTTGAATTTAGTTTTAGTTTTAATGAATTAATACACCCTATGCTCAGTGAACCTTGATACTTTTGTTGTCCCTATGAGTGGGTAACTAACTATCACTTGATGTTTTATCTATGAATTATGTGACTGGAGGCTCTTAAGGGAAAATTGATTTTTAATGGAATTTAACAAACTGAAATTCAGAGTTGGGCTAGCAATGTTTTCAAAATGTTTGTGATTAGTTATATTATCTTTTCTAAACCTCATTAAACAATCATGGATTAAGTATAGTTCACTACTAAGTTCACTAAAATTTCATGGGTAAATTTGTAATTTTAAGAATGTTAAATTGAATGAAATTTAATTCTCATTGAAAGATCACACTTATCAAATCATCACCAATTAGGGGCTTCAAATAAGTTCCTATTTTCCTAGCTTAAGTCCTCTACCTTAGTATCATCCAATATAATCAACTTACAAATATAACAATTAGAGAAAATTATAATTATACCCTTATTGTGGAAGAGTAAGGAATTGATTTCTACCTTCTAATCGCTTGTGTTTTAATCATCCAGAAACAATGCCAATTTACCCTTTACTTTAGCCTAAATATTAATTAGAGCTCAAAATCTATAATGTCCATTTTTCCCATTATGATATTAGCACTTCATAACTTTTAAAATTCAACTCAATGACTTTGAAGTTTTTGTGATACCCTTCTAGTCAATTAAAGTATTAGAGGAGAAAAATGTGATTTTTATAATTTTTATTTAAATTTTATAATTATATTAACTCAAAAATAGGGTTTTTAATGTTAATTTATTTAGTTAATTAAAGTAATTCTTCTTGTTCATGGGAAAAATATTAAAGGTTCAACTTGGTTAAAGGAAGAAGATGAAGAAAAAGAAGAAGATGAGAAGAAAGATATTGAATGAAGATTTATTGGTTTATATCTGTATTTATCTGTTGTTATTTGTTTAGTTTTTTGATGGTATGCTTGGAACAATTTATGTGTTTTGATTGTGGAACTGTTGAACTTGTTTGTGTGTAACTGTATATTGTAGGTTTTTATTTTTCAATATTTTTAGTTTCTTTAATTTACTATTTTTGTTATTAATTTTTTATTTTCTTATCAAATCATTTGATATATTATATTTCATTTAATGCTTTAAAACCCGTACTTTTTAATTAGTACTTGCAATATGTCAAAGCCAAGTTTCATATTCAGAATCCTCTACAAGTTAGTTTTGTTTTTATGCATGTACTGTTTTCTTTCACCTACAAATTTTTGTACCACATGCTTTACTTATTATCTAAAAATCTATGTTATGGGGAAAGAAAATTTTCTTTAAAAGAAGTAAACTAAATTTTATTTGTTCTCAATTAACTATATTTTTAAAATTAATTTAACATGACCTTAGATATTAGAGTTTAATTTTAAATAACAATATTTTTGTTTGTAAATCTATAATGAATTTAAGAAAAAATATTTAATAATACAGGTCAATTACAGAGTTAAGATATTTAGTATGAATGGATAAAACTATGTTCTTCTATTTAAAGTAAAGGAAATTGTTTTTGGAAGTATAAAAAATCTTAGAGTTTCATTTAACAAAACTAACTTGTAAAGAGGGTATTTTTAAAGCTAATATCATTTAACAAAACTAACTTGTAAACTAACTTATAAAGAGAGTATTTTTAGAGTTTCATTAAAAAATCTTAGGTATTTTTAAAAAATGAGAATTTATGAAAAATATTCAAAGCCAATACGAATTTATAAAGTCAACGAAGGTAAGTAGTTTTAACTTTAATAAGAGGATAATGAAGATCAAAATTATTTAAGGCTATCTAGATATAGTAATCCTCATTTGAAAAAGAAAAGAAAAGAAACGATTTAAAATGAACCTAAAGAAAAGTCAAATAAAAGAAAAAAAAGAAAAGGAAAAAAAAAGAAATAATGTGAGGAGAAGCCTGAGGAGCTCCCTAATAAAAAATTGGCTTCACTTGAATCAACTTGAGGAAAAAGTCTTTATTGCAATATCTAAACTTGTATTTGAGTATTAGCATTCTTATTAATAAATTTTTCATGAAATTATTTTTCATATGGACATTGTAATTATCTTTCATATGAAAAATTACAATTCTTCTTGAAATGAATGGAGATTCAGAAATCTTAGACTTGATTACTCGGTGTTCTTATAGTTGTAGTTTTAACCTAAGGTGTCAAAAGTTTTTCTTAAGGTATACTATTTTATTTATTAAACAAGGTTATAGAAGTTTATAAGTTAATCTTTACCATAAGTCACATTTTTATGTAGTAAGAGCGTCACTTGGGGACAAGTAACATTTATATTTAGGGGATTTTGATACACCTTAAAATTGTGTGTATATATATTCTATGCTTAAATTTGGTTATATTGCACTTTAAAGAAGGATAAATTCATATTTTGTTGTTGGTATAATGATTTTAGGTATTCGGAGCAAAAAGTAGCAAAAAAGACAAAATTTGGAGCTAAAATGGAGCTTTTCAACAACCTGACACCACAGGCGCCATTATACGGAGAGCTAGCACAAGAGGTGCCATTTTACAGAGAAGCGGTGCCAGAATCTAGAAAACAGCATGAAACTTCAATACACTGGTGTTAGAGGCGCCAGAACTAACGCCAAAAGCGCCAGAGACAAATTAAGATGGAGTAAGGTCGTTAGTGACTATTTTTTAGTGGTTCTAGAAGGCTCCAATCAATTCAAATACATCTAGACGCTTTGGAAAGGCTCTTGAATGAAGAGATATGTCTCTTGCCTTGTCTCTTAATGTGAAGTGGTGTGTTTTTTCGGAATAAAGGAGGGAAATTTGAATTCTTTTTGAAATGAAGACTGACCCTAATTAAAAGAGGGAGACGACTATAGAAGAATATAAAGTAAGAGGATTGAAGAGAAGAAGGTGGGCGTGCGTGAGGTTTGAGAGGGAGAAGTCTTGGAGGAAGCGAGGATTTTCTACTAGAGTTGTAAGAGGAGAGGAAAGGTGAGAAATTTCTTCTTCATTACTTTTCTAAGAGAGAATTTAGTGTGATTTTAAAGAGGGAAAGTGCTTAAAGGGAACTTCGAGGAATTTGCTTGAGAAGAAGTGTGAGATAAGTTGTTCTCTTTCTTTTCTTTGTTTTGTAAAATTTTTTATATATATAAAATCTATGTTTTTTCTTATCATTCTCATGAATTTTGAGTAGTCTTCATTACCCTTCTCCCTATAATGAGATATGATTTTGTGAAGAATTAATTTTGTTATGTAAGGTTTTAAATGTCATTAAATTATGATGATTTGAACTTTGATCTTCATTTACTTTTTGATCTAGCCAATTGGAATGTTAAAGTTTTTTTAGAAACATAAAATCTGAAAGGGCTATGCTTCTATAACAAGGTAAGGGTCACATTCAATTAAATGGGAGAGAATGTAGTCCGTGGGGTTGGGTGAAAATAAATTGGGAAATATACTTTGATGGGCACAAAATTGAAGATTTTAGGGAGACAGATTAAAATCTTCAATTTGGTCTTGTTGTCTGGAAACTAAAATGAGATTGTTAGCCTACAATGGGGGAGAAGTGAGAGCTCTAGAGTGGCATCCAGTATCCTCTCAACCTAACCATGGATTTAGGGACCAAACTCTAGATTAATCAATGTTATTTATGAATTCTCAGAAGGTAAAGAATGGAATTGCTTCTATTTGGCACAATAAAATTTTATATGTATTTTAAATGAATTTAATTACTTCACAATCCATAAACTCATTGTAAAGGGGAATGATACTTTCTTAAATTTGAACTCTTTGTCACAAAACCTTGTTTGACCTTATTATATTTACTTTTGAATTTTAGCAAATCACTTAGTTAACCCAGTTCATTTAACTACATTTGATTTAGCAATAATAAATTTACTTTATATTTATTTTGTACTTAAGTTTTGTAGTTTGAATATTGTGTTTGATGATATAACCATAAGAATTTCCAACTCTCTATGGGATTGATACTTAGGACTCAATTAGAGCCCTTTATTACTTGAGTGATACATATACTTGCATTATTATTACGGTTTAGTAGCTTAAAGACTTTAAATGATAAAACTATTTATTCTATATTTATTTTAATTGTGATTAAACTGCATATTAATTATTTGTGTTGTTGTGTGTGTATTGTAATATTGAAAGATATTTGCAACACACCACAAAAATCGTGCATAAAAAAATTTGCTATGTTATTTGATTTTATGTCTAATACTGGTGGAGATAAAGTATTCTCATATTGAGAAGCATTATCTAGCTTTGGTTTTCACTGTCCAGGAGCTTAGGCATTACATGCTTTCTCACATGGTCACCCTTATTTTGAAAGTTAATCCGTTGCAATATTTGATGAACCAACCAACACTTTTGAAACGTTTAACAAGGTGGTCGATGATTTTATTACAACTTGATATAAATTTTGTACCCCTTCACGCTATCAAAAGATTTTTTTTTAGATTTCCTTGCAGTGCACTCATTACCAACTAGGTCCCCTCTCAATGATGATCTACAAGATGAATAGATATTACAAGTGGAACCATCCAATACTAGAAGTTGGGAAATGTGTTTTGATTAAGCTTCATTAGTCATAAGAGATAAAGGATTACAGACAACCATACTACACAAAGAAGGGATTGTTTTGATTTTTTTTACATTAGATATAACAATGTTTATATTTTCTTACCACCTGATAGAGTTTGGTACCAACAATGAAGCAGAGTATGAAGCTTTGATCACCGGGCTAGAGTTGGCAATATTAATGACATAACAGACATTGCCATCTATGGTGATTCGTAACTCGTAATTCTATAAGTTGCCAAAAAATACAAGAATCTAAAGCCAAGTCTAGTAGAATATCACCAGTGTACAATGAATTTGTTGGAATAGAATTTTAGTGTAACACTGTACAGGATTTGTCGGAGAGATAACACCATGCCAACACTTTAGCAAGGATTGTTAAGGAATTAGCATCTCCACCAGAGGATTTCATTGACGTTACCGTACAGGGATGCCAAGTTTTGTCACATGAGCTTGAAAAAAAGAAGAGATAGTAGCTGCAGTGACTGATGATACCTATGATTGGCACAAGCCATTAATAGAATATTTGCAAACATGAAGGCTAGCAGACGATAAGTCAACAATGTATCACATCACAGGAAGAGCTCTGTGATGCGCAAAAACTTTGGATTAAATTAATAATAAATATGCAATGTAACCCAAATAATAATTTAACTTTAATGGAAATAATTTATTTTTAAAACCACTTTTAAACTCTCAATTCCTTTCTACATATAACACAAGTATAAGTATCGTTCAAATAATACAGAGCTCTAATGGAGTCTTAGATATCAATCCCACAGGGAAGCTGAAAATATAAATAAGCTAGTTATTAATATTCTATTCTTAAATTAAAAAAAATAAAAACAAAGCAAAGAACAAAGTTTGAAGTTAAACTACTCAAGTGAAATACTACAAATTATGCAGATGTACAACTACAATAGTTAAGTTTAACAGAAACAAAACTTTCAAAAGTAAAATTGCTGAAATAAAACAAAGGTTCTAGTAGAAGAAAATTCAAGTATGAGAAAACACCCTCCCCTTTACAATGAAAATATGCCTTGTGAAGAAATTGAAATAATTTGAAAAATATATTTAAAAACTATTTTGTGCCAAATAGGAGCAAACCTATTCTCTACCCTATTCCGAGCGCTACAAAGAATATTGACTAATCCAAAGTTTGGTCCCTAATTCTGTGGTTAGGCTAGAGGATACCGACGACCACTCTAGAGCTCCCACTAATTCCTTACCTGTGGGATAACATGCTCGCATTAGTTTCTAATCAACTTAAAAAAATTGAGCATTCTAATATGTTACCTTAAAATCTTTTAATTCTACATCCAATGAAGTATATTTTCCTATTTATTTGAACTCAGTCCCATGAATGACATACTCTCTCATGAAATCAAATGTAATTCTCCTATTATTGTAGAAATCATATCCGCTTTTTAGAACATATATTTCTCAACACATTTTAACAATTCAGTTGACTAGATCAAAAAGTAAATGAAGATCAGAGTTCAAATCTTTACAAATTATCTACATTTAAAACCATAGAAAACAAAATCAATACTTCACAAAACCTTCTCTTCAAAGTAGAGAGAAGGATAAAGAAGACTACTCAGAATTCATGACAAGAGTACAATAAAACGCGGACTTCATATATAAAAACAAGTTTACAAATAAAAGAAATGAAAAATAGAACTTATCTCACAATCCTTCCCAAGAAAATCCTAAGAAGTTATCTCCAAGCCTTTCTCTCTTTACAAGCACTCTCAATTCTCTCTTAGAAGTGTAATGAAGAAGAAATCTCTCACCTTATCTCTCCTCTTACAACCTTAGAAGACAATCTTCAAGCCCTTAACTTTCTCTCTCTATCTCTCCTTCTTGGTTCGCATGCTACCTATCTTTTTTCGCCCCCTCTCTTGAAGTTCTTCTGCAACCTGATTTTTTTTGGCTGCCTCCTCTGAAAGGAATTTCAATTTCCCTCCAAAATTTAAAAGTCAAACCTTTGAATTCAAAAGATGCGCCTCTTTAATCTAAGAGTCAAATCACTTCAAAGTAGAACCTTTCAAAGTCTAGATGCATTGAATAACTCCATTGGGTGTTTAGAACAAGTGTCCCTTTAAAAATTTGTGCAAAAATCATCTCAAACCACCTTAATTTGAAAAAGTTGCAATTGGCGCATCATGGACCGATTTGGCGCATCATGCCCCGATTTGGCGCATCATGTGCCAAACCCCAAAATTGGCTATCTTTGCTCCAAATTTTGCTCATTTTGCCATTTTTTCTCCAAATGTCTAAAAATGATATACTAGCAACAAAAACACAAAAATACATTTCTTTAAAGTGCAATATCACCAAAAATAGACATAAAAAGGGTACTTAAAAATATTATATTATTTTTGTGTATCGCTCTGTCATATGCTTTGGTAAGCAATGTCCTCTACAGAAGGTCTTCAATCAGATGTAGCTGAGATTTTTAACTAGAGCAGAGATGAAAAATATCATTAAGAAAGTACACCTCAGATTGTGCGGTGTTCATCTCAGAATTGAAGATGAAGATGAAGATGAAGAGACTTGGGTACTAATGGCCAGCGATGCAGTAGATTGTATGAACATTGCTAGGAAATGTCATCAGTGTCAAGTGCATGGAGTGGTCTTGCAAAAACCTTCAAATGTGTTGCATCCAACAGTCGTGTCTTGGCCATTTGAGTATTGGGGTATGGACATAGAGGGTTTGATAAAGTCTCCATTTTTGAAAGGGCACAAATTTATTCTCGCAGACACATATTACTTCTCCAAGTGGGCAGAAGCAGTGTCTTTACAAGAGGTTACAACGCAACATGTTGTTCAGTTATTCATAAATCAAATCATTTACCATTTTGGTGTGTTGAGCTAAGTTATTTTAGACTATGGTTAAGCTTTCAAGAGCACCAAGATTAACAATCTTATCAGACGACATGGGATAGATTGGAGGTATTCTACGATCTACTACCCCAGGACGAATGACCAAGTGTTGACCTCACTTTTGATTGAGGTTTAGTTTTTCCTCTTTAGTAGCCTAAGGTCTAGCCATAGGACTTTCTAGTTGACTATTCCTAGAAAACTAGAAAAGGAACCCTCACCATTAGAAATTCTACCCTCTTTCTTGCTCAACTTGAAGTTCCACATATTGGTCCTAACCTCTAGCACTTAGTAGGTGAGGTCATTATTGAGGAGCTCAAGATGAGTTCACATAGGACTTCTTGCCCTTAAGGTTAACTCTGGGTGTTTATCTGGAGTTAAGGCACTTACTTGCACTCACTCTCACTCATAATCACTCACAACCTTAAACCCAAATTTCCCTGACTTTAGTCCCTTGATCCTTTGGGAGACTCATGTAGATGGTCCCATAAGTCCACTAGCCTTAGGATAGGATTTAGCTAAGACCAGTACATAGAGGAACTAAATGGGGTTTTCATTGGTCTATAGCTCATTCATGGTGGTTATTTCTCCAACTCTACCCAAAATATTCAACTTCATTTTTTGCCCCAAAATCCCCCAAAATTACCTAGATACCCTTGGAGTCCTAAATTTGGTCAAAATCCTCAAACTCATCCAAAATATCCAAATTTATTCAAAAATCATCTCAAACCTTTTGAAAATACCCAAAATGCCAAAAACTACTAAACATTTGTCAAATTTACCAAAATACCCCAAAATTGCCAAAATTACAAAAATGCCGTTGGCACCCCAAACTTTCCCAAAACCTCTAAAATCATTCCAAATTTTTCCAAAACCCATTTAGACCCCTCAATTGGACCCAATTTGACTAATTTGATTAGTTTGACCAAAACCCCCAAATTGCTTTTAAAAGGCCCAGTTCCCCAAATTCACCTCAAATATCCATCAATTTGGTTCCAATTTCCCCCAATCAAGCTTGAAATCAAATTAACCTTCCACATGATCAATTTAAATCAAATAAAAGTTCAATTGGCCCATACTTTGAGCACAATTTTGATCTAGGTCAAACCCCCAATTTTGGCTACATGACTTAATCTCACCAAATTGAACCCCATGGCCTACTCCATTGGCCTCAATTTGAATCCAAAACTCTTCGTAACAATCCTAAACATCAAACTTGACCTTAAATTGGCCTTGTTGAAGACTCAATTTCATTTAATTTTGACCCAAGTCAAAGAATCCCCAAATTTGCCACAAATATGTCTCCAAATTTCACAAATTTGAATGACTTGGCCGCAAAATTGCCACCCAATTTATGTTGAAAACTCTTCATGACATTCTTATTGACCATTGTAAACAATCAATTTGAACTTAGCCCAATCTTATCCCAATCTACATTCAAGTTTAGCCCAACATGCCCAAAATGACCAAATTTCCAAAGTCCTTCAAATTGAACCCCCAATTGAACTCAAAATCATTTCAATTCTTCAACAAAATTCTTCATTACAATCATCTACACAATATTGATCAATCATTTGGGCTCAAATTCATGGTTAGCCTAACCCAAACCAAACTTTTAGCCATTTGGACCCAAGTTGAACCTATACACAAAAATTGGCCTAACCACCCCAAAGTCACCAAATTTGTGGCTCGACAGCCACTAAGCTTCTCCTAAGGACCAAGCTAAACTACCCCAAATCCACTAAAGCATGCTATGGACCAATGGATCCTAAAATTAAGGGATTCATTCCCTTTTTTAGGCCTTAACCACAAAATCTCCACCATCATTGATTGTTATAGGGAGTTAAACATCATTAGCCACCCCCTGACCTTCCTAAGCCAAGAGGTGACCACTCCTTGGCCGGCCAGCCATCTTGGTGGCTGGAAAATGGCCATACTGAGAGCTACCACCCTTGAATCAAACCCAATCTTAACCATAGATGCCACTTCGTCCCAATGGCTCTTAAGGGCTCCTTAGCCCTCCACTTAAGCACCATTTTATACCCATGACCAGACCCTGAGCTCCCCTCTCTGGCCATGCTATAAAATGGCCCATTCATAGCCAAGAGATAAGTGATGAAATTTTCTCAAGGAGACCCCCTCTAAATTGCTCCCATGGCCTCTTTGATACCTCCTCAGTGCAACCCAACCACTTCATTGCCCTAATTCCCCTTGTCGGAGTTCAATTTTTGAGCTCAAATCCTTGTCAGAGACAGAACAAAACCCTCCACACTTCTACAGGGCAAGAAAATCAAATTAAACTCACCCACACCTTCACCACAGTGAAAGAAGAGAATGCCCCATCAAACCCCCCTCATAGAGAGCCCTTAGAGTAGACTTTTATCAACACTCAAATTTTGCCTTGATTGAATTTGGGTTTAGACCTTT
This sequence comes from Phalaenopsis aphrodite, assembly GCA_003013225.1. Classification (NCBI taxonomy): domain Eukaryota; kingdom Viridiplantae; phylum Streptophyta; class Magnoliopsida; order Asparagales; family Orchidaceae; genus Phalaenopsis; species Phalaenopsis aphrodite. Next base: position 20,577 of record NEWO01000426.1, on the reverse strand, counting down.
TAGCACAACCAAAAGATCAATCCCTAGCCTCCTTGGACGTCCATGAATGTGCCAAGCACCTTTGATTAAAGCTTCCCTCTCAGAGCAAAGGTATTGAACTCCCCCTCTTCACGAGCCTACTTTTATCTCCATTTAATTGAATTTATTTAATGGTGTCTTTACCGTATGGATGTGTTTGTCTCACTTAGATGAGTTTATAGAATCAAACCTGAGGAGATTTGGTTGAGTCTAGCGGGAGATCTTAAGGTTTTAGTCTGAATGTTTCTTGGGTTAGCCTATTGGGGGATGATGACCCACAACCGTTTGATTGCATGTGTATCAAATGGGGGGTTCTAATTGCACCGGATGGGAGCGTGGTCTATAAAGCATGGGCTAACTCAGATGGAGGTGCTGAATAAGAAGACAACGCGTGGAGCTTCGGAGACGTCAAAGATGACGCATCGCCGCATGTTTAAGTAGAAAAATAGGGAACTAAATTATTCAAAAAATGCTTCCTACCTTCAAAAATTCATACCTTAGAGTAGAAAAATAAAAAAAAAAAAAATAAAAATATCCTCATGCTCAATGAACAGAGCAAAACAATGTGGAAATGGTTTGAAGTTTATTTGATGAACATTTTATTTTTAATTAATTAAATACTGATTTGAGTATTTTAACTCTTCATACATTACACATTTCACCATGGCTTGATATTCTGGCATGTTGTTGCCTCTGTCTTAGGGGATATTCTCGTATTTTTCCACGGTCAGAGAAGAACTATAGACAAAGATCCATACTTTTCAATTTTATGTCTATTATTTGCATAAATTAATCATAATAAATAGCATGTTGCTTAGAAAAATCCAAAGAAATTTTGGAAGGTTTATTTTGACCAGAGAACTCTTTGAAAAATTTTTCATGGGCCAAGTCATTAAGAATACACTTAAATCTCACAAAACCCTAAAAAAAAAGAAAATTAATTTGGGAAAAATAAACATTTAAATGACTTGATTTTTAATCTCTATTATGATGTAAATTTTAAAGAACTCCACATAAAAATTTCAAAACATTTGAGGTTCATTTGATAACTTGACTTATTTTTCTAAGTTAAGTCGCATTTTTTACACTAAAATGATTTTTAATAATTAAAATATAACTCAAAAAATTATAAATGTTAATTTTAGGAGCTCATGTGATTAGGAGAATTTTCTAAATATAAAATTGTAATTAAAATAAAAACTTCATTTGTGGAGCCTATTTTTATATTTAAATAATTAAAAATTAATAAAAATCACAAAATTAATAAAATTCATAAAAATGTTTTAAATTGTTTCCTTAGCACATAAGAACAATTTGAAATTTTTTTCCAATTTTTTAAGTGAAGATATTGAATTTTAAAGCTTAAAATAATTTTTAAAGGCTAAAAATTAATTTTTCTTAATCTTTAACTTAGAAAATTCTAATAATTCAATGAAAAATAAAAAAAAAATGTAAATTTTTTTCTCTAGGTTCCTTGACTTTAGAGAGATTTAATATAAATGTAAAACTTAATTTTTCACATTTAAAATATTTTATAATTAATTAATACTCCAGAAACTAAAATAATTTTAGTATTTCAAATAGAACTCAAAAAATCATGAAATTTGGTCCAAGTGGTTCTCCAGTCCAAGTCTACCTCTAGTGAAATTTTCAAGTTATTAGGACTTGCCTTGGTTAAGTTATGGAATTTTCTTTGAAAAATCCCATTATTGCATATAAATAATTGTATAAATTAAAGTAAAATTTAAAAAATCACATTTTCTCCTCTGATGTTTCAATTGACCCATGAGTGAGGTGGAATAATTCTAAAGTAATTTTAATTAAATTTGATAAATTCTGAAGTGATGGAGCCTTAGAAGCAAAAGTGCAATTTTAGAAATTTAGCCTTAATTAACATTTAGGCTTAATTCAAGAAAGTGAAATAGGAAACCTTTGCTCATAATTAACATATTTGGATGATTGAAACACAAGTGATTACTTGGTAAAAAACAATCTCACTTTTTCCAACTAAAGGATAAATTTAAAATTTCCTAGACGATTAAAATTTGGGAGTCTACCAAATTAAATGATCCTAGACTTAGGGGTATAGTTTTGGGTGTTAATAACTCACTAATTTAATACCTCTATCCTGTGTTCAAGTGAAATTCAAATGTTTTGATGATAGATTTTTATCACTTAAATTTTAAACTCTTTCAAAGACATCCACCAGGATCTTAAGGGCTTAGTAGTGACCTAAGCTAAACTAAATTTGATTAAATGAGGATTAGAAAAGTGAATGTAACTAGAAATTGAACACTACAAGCCCAAGTTATAACTAAAATTGGCTAAGTGTCTCAATAACACTAACTTGCCCATTTAAGGGTCTTCACCTGCATAATTCTCAAATTGAATGATAAATGATAATCACCCTACTTTTAGGGATAATTAAAACATCACTATTCATTGAACACTAGAAATATTTACAGGTTGGATTATTAAGCAACATAATAAGTTTAAATGAGATCGAGACTTTTCACCAAGCGGTGAGGGGAAAGCATGGACCAGACTTTTTCTCCCGACCATTTGGATACCTCAGAGGTCTACTAAACTTGATATGTTTTGCTTAATAAAATCATCCTTAATCAAACCAATAAGGACTCACCTAAATATAATCTAAGAACTTTATTTTTCCCGCTTTACATAAAATGTCTTTACATGCATTTTGAGTTTCATTTGGAGATGACGGGAAGACCATCTTGGTAAATTTTTATTGTAATTTAGTTACCTGCATTTTTGGTTTCCCGTACTTTTTTTTAGTATGTTACTGTACTTAGTCACCTGCATGTATAACCAAAATACGAACTTACATGCTAAACAACAATGTCACCATGCATGAAAACTAAAACTACTAGGATAGTCGCAAAATCAAAACCAAAACTAAAATCAACCAAGATAAAATTCACGGCCTTAACATTCAAAATATAAAATAACTCAAAATTTAATCACAAACATCACAAAACCACAATTGTAACTAAATTAAGACGTCTCTATCGGATGATCGGGAATCCCTCAGAGGAGGTAACCTATAGTTGCTAACGAGGCTTCCCACGGTCTAAATAAAATTATGAAACTCATTAAGTGGAGTTTAGTAAATTCATTTGGACTAAGTCATTCCAATAAAAAATAGTGTTACTAGAATGAGGGAACTATTGGATCCTAACTGGTGACATTTTAATCAACTTTAACATGCTCCACAATATTTAAAGAACTACAACAATAGGTCCATCTGATTTAACATCATAACTTGACACACTAGAAAACTCAAACTCGTCATGGCAAGGAGCTTGGAGCTAGCACTATGGGCAACACAACCATCTTCAACAGCAAGAACTATCTTCACTAAACAACCCAGCCATAGGATTTCAAGGTTGTCTGCTTATGCAACATAAATCCTCACCTCATCTTTAGGACTTTGTATAGCTCTGTTGTATAATGTAAGCCTTAACTCATCTTAGGATTCCAAGGTTGTCGTCCGTCACGACCTAAATTCTCACATCCTCCAGACTATTTGTGTGATTATTTCACATGAATGTAAGTCCTAAATTAATAAAATTTGCAGGATAAAACATTCAAATAATTTCTCCTCAAAACTGAAGCCAAACAATAGGATAGATTGGAAAGTCACCAAGGTTCTCTGCCTGATCTATGTCATCCCCTAGTTCTTCCTCCTTTGGACTCTACAACAAAATGCTCCAAATTTGAACCTTCTTGTCCGATTATGTTGAAAATTTCTATCCTTTTGAACTCCTTGAAGATAATATTTCCTAATTTTTATCGAGAGTTTTCTTAAATGACTTTGGTTATCTTAAATGTAATTAACTATAGGGGCTTGCCCTTATAGGAAGCTTGTCCGAACCCAGCTTAATATAAACCATATTTAATTCTTCTTTATTAAATAGGGGAAATTTTCGGCAAATAAAATGGTTTCGCAGACCGAACGGGCATCATATATTTCTTAATTTATTTGATTGAACCTCATCCTTAAGTCTTGTGTTTTTCCTTCAAGATAGATACAGGGTTTGGGGTATAGTGCTTTTTCATTTAAACAATGAAAAATATGGGTTCAATTTGATTTCATATTTTCTAAAACTTATATATATATATATGTTAATTAAAATGTCATTCCGAAGTGGGCAACAGGATTTTGATTTCGGTGGTCGACAACTTCCAACGTACAATTCCTCAACTTATTAGTGCTAACAGCTTTTGGAGACTCCGCAGGGGATGAGCTTTTCTCTCCATTTAAATCAAGAAATATTATCTTCATACATTGGTAATGCATTCATGTCTCTCATGAAAAAAATTACATTTCTTCCATTAGCATGCTTTACCCATTTCTTTCTTGGGAAAGTACGGTCAACTCTTTTGAACTTTGGGACCATCTGTTCAATCACCTTTGAACAGAGAGGTTCAAGAGGCCATTAAGGATTCTATAACTTTCACGTGGGGAGAGACCCCAGTAGGTGTGTTGGTGGACTAGTTCCAATTGGGCATTGTGCGTTGTTAAGTCGGTCCAGCAATGTGTCCTAAACACTTTACATCTCCTTTTAGACTTTGGTTTGCTATTTTTCAAATTAAATCGAATTGTGTCGTACCGGTGCGCACTTTAAAAATTTCTTTATATTAATCAAAATTTTGTACCTTTAAACTACTTTTACTAAAATTTTAAATACCCCCATAAACTAAAAAAAAAACTTATCCAGTCTAAAGATCGACCCCAATTAAATTTTAGTGCTTTCACTAAGATTATGAGGTTTTGTCCAAATAGCTAACTCCAAAGCATTCTCTTTTGAAGTTGCTGTAATGGCGTGCCCAATGCTGTCTTTTTCTTACAGCTTTTCGAAGAGTCGCGATGCCCGAAATGCACTCCTACCATCAAGTTTGGAGCAGGATTTGAAGATCTTGATGTCGTTCTCGGGAAATCCCTGTTCATCATAATGAAAGTTGCCACTCCAAAATTTCTGGAGTCATCTGCTGAATTTAACCTGAACTGCCTTCAGAACTTCCCTTCTTGTAAGAGCGTCAAGACTACTGCTGCCACAGTACCCACCAAGCCTGTTGCTCCCGCTGCTACTGAGGGAAAAAAAGTTATGATCATTAAAGATCCAACTGAGGGATTGGCTGTCGCACCATCAATATTTGAAATTCGATCAATTTCAAAGACGACACCGTTAACTCAAACCCAAATGAGAAACCGTAATCGGAGGGTTCAGAGGGCTACTAAAGCCCAGGCTTCTTAGGAGATTCCTGTTGCTGAAGATCCTCACCTGGATGAATCGGAATTACTGGAAACATATCCACTCCTAAGAGAAAGTAGATTCCATACTTTAATGGGTACCAATGGGTATGAGAGTATCTAAAAAATTGCCACTACTTTACCATCACTTCAGGGACATGGTGAGAAGAGAAAGAAGTCAACTTCTATCACCAGAGTCCTGCCCATTTTTAAGAGGCTTACTGCCAAGGAAGGTTGCTAAGTTAGTGAGCTACTCTGATGAGTGGGACAAGAAGTATCCCCACGCATATAGAAAGAAATCTTAAGGGATGTTAAATCTGCCAGATGATCTAAGAAATCAACTGAAGCTTTGCCTACTCGTATTCATGTTTGATTCCTCCTAGGGAGCAGAGTTGATGTCTCCATAGTTACCACTGATATTACCGCCACAAGAACTGCAGGTCATCGACCAGCCAAGTCATGTCTGGGCTTAAGAATTCTACCGTTCACACGTGGTGGCTATCGGGGCACCCCCCAGCGGGTCGGGTCACTTGGCCAAAAGGGGCTTATATTGTTTTGTGATATTGTCATTTTGAGGAGCTATCAAATCTCTATCTTATCTATTTATTTACCCTAATTTTTGAACGACTTATTTTATTCTGATTATTTCAAGAATCCTTAGAATTTCAAGAAATTCAGAGAATGAAGAGGAAAGGGCTGAGAATAGAAGATAGAGAAAGAAAACATTAGGTGATTAAACTACAATGGAAATCTTTAGAATATATCATTTCTAAAATTTTCCAAGAAAATTTAATAACCAGAGGTTCTATTTGGATCCTTTAAGTCTCATAGAAGAGCAAGCTCCTATAGTTAATTACATCCTAGATGATTATCTAAGAACACTCCTGATTAATGTCAAATAATCATTTTGAAGAGACAAACATTAATCGTTCAATCTTAAGAAAATGTCAATATGTGTCGGGATTATCCTAAAATTTTTAGGCTTTGTCACTATCGTGAAATTCGTTGTCGTAAAAATTTTAGGTTTTTTTTACTATCTTTAAAGTTTTAGGTTTTGTCATTGTTCTAAAAGTTTTAGGTTTTGTCATTGTCCTAAAATTTTAGGTTTTATCAAAGTCCTAAAGGTTTTAGGTTTTATTTTATGTCATGTCATTTCATTTATGTCGTTTTCTTTTGAATGTTTTTGTTAGGTTTTGTTATCTTGAAATTTTGCTTTCGAATGCAGTCCGGTAAAATAGAGTTAGCACATCCTATAACATGAAAAGGACATTTAGAGCAAAATTTTGTTTTCATGTCTTCAATAAACCTGCAAAAGAGAACATGATTAGAATAAAACCATGTTATCAGATTTATCAGTTTTAGTTGGTCATTTAACCCAGACAAGATGTCTATGGCTCCGTCGTCCTGGGGCCGTGAAGTATTCAGATTTACATAGTCCGAAAGGTGTTTAAACCAGGACTGGAAGATTCTTGTCAGCAATCATAGATTGCGTCGTCCAAGAAATCTTTGTAAATTTGAACACAAATGTTTAAGTTGTGTTTTAATGTCTTATAAGATGAATTTTATTTATGTCAGTAAGTTGTATTATTCTCTATTTTAGGACACATGTCAATTAAAGGATTTAAGTTTAATATGATTTTAAGTCCAATGTGCTTAGGACTTAAGGTACTTAGGTTTGATATAGGTAGAACCTTTGAGTTGAGTTAGGTTCAATTTTGATTGAACCTAAAGTTTATGTTGATCTAAGTTCAATTTGTATTGAACCTAAATTTAAGGCTTGATTTAGGTGCAGTATATGTTGAACCTAGAGTTTGGTTGACTTATATTCATGTTGGGTTGAACCTAAGTTATAGGTTTGACTTAAGTCCAATATGGGTTGAACTTAAGTTTAAAGTTATTAGGTTAGGGTTAATTAAACCTAATTTAGGTAAGGTTTGATTAATTAAATAAACTTAATAAGGTTAAGTCTAATTAGGTTAAGGTTAATTAAACCTAATTTAGGTAAGGTTTAATTGATTAATTAGGCTTAATATAGGTTAAGTATAATAGGGTTTAAGGTTAATTAAATCTAATTCTAATTGGGTTTGATGCCTTGATTCCATGGGAAATCAATTGCTCATAATGCAGGGAGTATTTTTGGTGTTGGGAGTTTTGGGAATTGGGCAGTGTGGATTGGTTTTCTCAATTTCTCCTCTTTTTTTTGTGTAGCACTATTTTTTGGCCTTCATGGTGTCTAGAGAGCCTAGGTTCATTTGAGGGAGGCAAGAGAGGTGTTATCTTGACCGTGGATAAGTTTTTAGGATGATGATCAACACGGATAAATCTCCCCATGATATATTCATAAAGGTCTTTATTTAGGTTAAATTTTGAGCTCAAATTTTGGATACTCCCTACTGGCTAGTTTGGGTGGTGAATTTGGCTTGAACTGGCCTTTACCACATAAACTTCAATGGTTAATTAATGCTCTTGAGGATAGAGTGACACATACTCTTCCTTATAACCATCTTTCCAATTTTATTTTTACATTTTTATGATTTTTTTAATCATGAGAAGGATGAGGCTTATATGAGTTCTTCCTTCATTAGAGAATGAGGAAGGTGAAGGTTGAGCTCAATTTATGAGGGAAGGCCACCTCATTATTCCTCTCATGATACCTTTATAATGAAATTTTTTGTCTTTGGTCATTCATTGAAAATTTGCCATTTCATAGGTGTCCTATAGGTCTTATGGGTTATGGGTAACTCATATGAGGTCACCCATGATGTCATTAATGGGTTTGGAATTTTGAAAACCATTTTTTATGTCATAAATGATGTCAAATGTTAAAATGGATTTTTAAATATATTTCCATTTTTATTAAATGTGTAATTGATAAAAAAAATTCGAAATATTATTATTGGCCAATAAATTAATAAAAAAAATTTTAGAATTAATTATTTGATTAATTTCTATCATTTTTGGTTCAAAATTGGGTATTTTGACCAAATTTGATAAATGTTAACTAGGGTTGACCAATGTTGACCTGGGTTGACTTAGGTTGATGAATCCTAGTCCAAGGGTGCTCAATGTGACCCACCGCCCTTGTTATGGTTGGGCTAGTCATAAAGTCCATGGGTTTGATGGTATGGATTAATTTGTTCATGTTGACCAAAATTGACCCTAAGTTGACCATGATGGCCAACATGATGATCCTTAGGTCTTAGATCGATTATTTAGACCAATTTGACTTTTAGGTCAAATGTTACTCATTGTAGTCGAAGTGGTGGTTATTAAGTCAGAGGTTGACCATTTTGACCAAAACTGACTATATGAGTCAAAGTGGACCAATTATATTAATTAACTTTTTGGTCACCAGAATGACCTCTTAAGTCAATGTTTGACCAAATCTGGGCTTATTACCACTGATTTGATCATTTTAAGGTTTAAACTGGTTAATTTGTTCAAGTTGACCAAAGTTAACCAGTATGACCAAAATTGACCAATTTGACCAAATTGACTATATGAGTCAAAATTGATCAATTAGATCATTTAAGTGTCTATGTTGACTTTTGATCATGAAGATGACCATTAAGTTAAAAATTTGACCAGGTTAGGCTCTAAACTAATTATTTTGGGCTTTATCAATGTTAAGATTAAAAAAGAATGTTTTGAGGGTTATTTTAATTTCTAGGGTTTTAATGACCCTAGAAATGTCCAAAGAAGTCAATATTGGTAGACTCTTTTATCTTAATGACCACAATGATCATTTTCAAGTCTTTTGAATATGTCTAAGAATCTTAAGACTTAAGATTCCTCAAGTTAAATTTTTGCCCATGAATGTTGTTTCAAGACATTCACTAAAAATCAGGTCAACAATTGGGCCCCCAATATCATCTCTTAGAAATGTCCAACAAAGGAATACCATATTTTCAACAAAGGAATACTATACGATTTATATCCTTTGTCAAAGAGATAAATGAAATACCATTTTTTCTCATCAAGAGAGAGAATGGATATCATATCATCTCTTAGAAATGTCAAATGTCTGTCAGTTTTGGGAAGGAATGTTATACGACTCATATCATGTCTCAAAGAAATAAAGGAAATACCATATTTCCTCATCAAGATAAATATGGATATCATACCATCTTTCAGAAATGTCAAATGTTTGTCTGTCTGTTTTGAGAAGGAATGTTATACGACTTATATCTTATCTCAAAGAGATTAAGGAAATACCATATTTTCTCATCAAGAGAGAGAATGGATATCATACTATCTCTCAGAAATATCAAATGTCTGTCTGTCAATTTGGAGAAGGAATGCTATACGACTTATATTCTATCTCAAAGAAAAAAAGGAAATGCCATATTTCCTCATCAAGAGAGAGAATGGAAATCATACCATCTCTCAGGAATGTCAAATATATGTCTGTTGGTTTTGAGAAGGAATGCTATATGACTTATATCCTATTTCAAAAAGAGAAAGAAAATACCATATTTCCTCATCAAGAGAGAGAATGGATATCATACTATCTCTCAGAAATGTTAAATGTTTGTTTGTTGATTTTTAGAAGGAATACTATACGAATTATATTCTATCTCAAAGAGATAAACAAAATATCATATTTGCTCATTAAGAGAGAGAATAGATATCATACCATTTCTCAGAAATGTCAAATGTCTGTCTATCAACTTTGAGAAGGAATGCTATACAACTTATATCTTATCTAAATTAGGTAAAGGAAATGCCATAATTCCTAATCAAGAGAGAGAATGAATATCATACAATCTCTAAAAAATGTCAAATGTCTGTCTGTCGGTTTTGAGAAGGAATGTTAAATGACTTATATCCTATCTTAACGAGATAAAGGAAATACCATATTTCCTCATCAAGAGAGAGAATGGATATCATACCATCTCTCAGAAATGTCAAATGTCTATGTGTCGATTTTGAGAAAAAATGTTATACTACTTATATCCTATCTCAAAGAGGTAAAGGAAATACCATATTTTCTAGTCAAAAGAGTGATGAGTAGGAATACATACTCTGTATGGAAACTTCTGCTGAGAATTTGGTTTGAAATTTGAAATGTAATTATTTATATTATTTTCGTTTGTAGGTGTACTGTATGGCATTCTTGGACCAACATAGACATTGCAGACAACTAGAGAATTTTATTTTCATCATTATATAAAATGTACATTAACAACCATATTGATAAGAAAGTTGATTATACATAATATGTTACAGACGGAACATCATATCTGGATAAGTTACTGCCATAAAAAAATTATGTCATATGTCATGTCATATTCTATTTTTACAACCCTAGACATTACTATACCGAATATGATTATCTAGCACTCAAGATAAATCTTGTCGAATATACCCTAGGTGCTTAGACATCCATAGTGTCATGGTAATTCCAGAGGTTGTAGTCCTTCGAGTTTTGGAATCGGCTGATATCCATCTGAACATTTTTCTGGTCGCATTCTTTGTAATGTTATCAAAATACAACGTCTACTTACACTTAGAATGTAGTGTTTGGATATATCAGCTCTGTTTCCTTGTAGAACCCCTTGGAAGAGGAAACCTAGGCCCCTGATTAATATCTCTCTTCCAAACATGATGGAACACCTGTTCATCAGCGATATTGTGTAAAAAAGCTTTTCAAAGTCATCACTATCAATATGAGGTGGGATGCAGTCCCCCTCGTCATAGATTTTGATAATACAACTATCTGGGATACAACTTGATGGCATTGTCCCCCAGGTGACAAGCCGCTTGATGATCTGGATCATCACTGTAGGCATTGGGTCTACTTGTTCATATCGTAGAATTCCTGGAGGATTTCCTTTTTGGTCTTTAACATAGTTGTAGTAACATCTGTACTGGATTGTCAGTCTTCACTTGCCATGTATCCACTTGTTTGGTTCAGAGTAAATTTTCTTCTTAAGACGTCCAACCCGGCCCAAATCTCAAGCTTCCATCACATGTTCAATGATGGTCCCTTGCTCGTCTTCATCAAATACTTTAGTGAACAATTTAATGTCTTCTAGTATATTGATGGTTTATCCATTGATATGTTTAAATTGTTCAAAATATTGTCGTTTAACAACTCAAATTTGTCATATTTGTTCTTTAGAAGTATCCCCTCTATCGATTTCTTTGTCTGGCACTGCCAAGTCCAGAGCTTGTATATATGGAATTGGGGTGAAAGTGGTTCTTTCAAATGGATCTCCTTCCTTAGGGTTCAAATTTGGTATCCCCAAGAAAGGATATGTTTCACCAGTTAGACTCTCAGTGGAGGGAAATTCAAACTGATCGGTGTTGTCCTTCTTATGTCTCATGTCTTGTTGTTGTCTTTCTTCCTATCATTTCAATCCCTTATTGCAATTCTGCCTTTGATAATGGGTAAGTTACAACATTAGTTTGTTGAAGCCAGTTGTGGATGCTTCTGCAAGTCCTGGAGCTGTAGTTGTCACTACCGATTTCAGTTTTCCAATAATGAGCCTTCTTTTGTGATTGTCAGATTTTTGTTCATCCATGAGGTCATATTGTTCTCAAGCTCTAAACTCTATGATATGTGTCTCTTCCTTGACCTCATTCTGATTGATGAGGTATAAAAATGATCCTTGTTATATTAATTCAAGCTGTTGTAAGTCAAGGTCAAAATGTATCCTAGCTCCTTCGTCCATATGCTGGTAGTCCAAAGCCAAACATACACCATTCCAAAAAGTGAATAAAAGTCTGTTGTTTTACATTTTCCTGCAAGTGACAGGGTAATGTAACATGTCGGACTATCATTCAATAAAATATGATTTATTTATTATTATCATTTAATTTTATAAAGACTCATGCTTTTTAAAGCATTGGCTTAATAAGCAGAAATGAACCCATGAGATACAAAAGTCAAAGATTGTATTATGAGAGTGAATTTAAAATTTTATTATTTTCCAGATTACAAAACAAATTGTCATTTTTTATGTCATATAATACTTTTTCAAATACCTCCCATTAATCGGGGGTATAGTTCTTTCTCCCTTACATTTGATTAACTCATAGGATCCTCTCGAATATATCTTTTCAATAGCATATGGACCTTCCCACATTGGATCAAATTTCCAGCTCATTTTTCAATATGCAAGAATAGGTCTTCGAAGTACTAAGACCAAATCTCCTATTTGAAATTTCCTTGGATGAACCAATTTATAATGGGCTCGAACCATCTTAGCTTGATACAATTCTAAAATTTATTGGGCTTGTAGTCGATTGCCTTTCAAACTTTCAAGTTCCTCAAGTCACAACTTCGCATTTTCATCTTCTATTATTTTTTTAGCAATTGCAACTCTTAAAGAAGGAATTTAAATTTTAAGTGGAAGTATAGCTTCAGAACCATATACTAAATCGAACAACATTGATCTTGTCGGTGTTCGGTATGTAGTCCTATAAGTCCATAAAGCTTCAATCAATTTTTCGTGCCATTATTTTGGAGTGTTGTCTAACGTTTTCTTTAAGATCTTAACTAATGTTTTTTTGCAGGCTTCAACTAAACCATTGGCTTTTGGATAATAAATTGTTGAATATCGCTAGTCTATTCCATGTCTTTGTATGAAATTGTTCATTTTGTGTTTTGAAAACTTAATCCATCATTTGAGATGACTCTTCTAGGAATCCAGAATCTGTAGATGATATGCGTTTTAAATAATTGGAGAACATGTTATGCTTTGACTTCACAAAGTGGCACTGCCTCTGCCTATTTAGAAAAATAATTTGTAGCAGCCAAAATAAATTGATTTTCTTTTGGATGATGGAGGATCTATTAGGCCAACTATATCTATGCCTCAACATTCAATTGAAGAAGATGCAATTGTTTGATGTAACACATTTAGCGGTTGATGTAAAATCAGTCCATGAATTTGACATTGATGACATTTGTTTGCAGTTTCAAGGTAGTCAGTCATCATTGTTGGCCAATAATATCCCATTCTTTTGATTTTCATCTTCATCTTGGGCCCAGACTGATGTGCTCCACATAAGCCTGAGTGCACTTCTTTAATAATATCTTTGGCTTCTGATTGACTCGAGCATCTTAACCAGGTTTGATCAAAATATCGATGCTAAAGAACAATATTTTTCAAGGCTTAAGAAAATGCTTTTTGTTTAATTCGTTTTGCCAAGGAATTATTTCTTGGCAATTTCCCAATTTGTAAATATTTGATAATCGGCCTTCGCAAGTCATCTTTTTCATTGTCAATGATCATTATCGTCTTATCTTTGTCATTCATGTGATGATTGTTAATGTCAATTAAGGAAAGATCTCATCTTCCTTTTACAGAAATTGGAATATTTTCTTGTTTGAGACAAGCAAATTCTTTTGCAAGTTCAGCCAAAGCATCTGCTAAAGAATTATTTTGTCTCAGAGTCAAGAAAAATGTAACGTTGGGAATCTGTTGAAGTAATTTCATAGTGTTATTAAAATGTTTTTCCAGTCATGGTTTCAAAATTCCATATTTTCATGCAATCTAATTTATGATCAGTTCAGAATCTCCATAGATGTCAATATGCTTGATGTCCATTGATATTGTCAATTCCAAGCCAATTATGAGTGCCTCTTATTCAGCTTCATTTTTTTACATGATTCAGTTATTTGATAGGAGAATGGTATCATCATCTTGTTTGGATCCTCCATCATCCATTGAAGATGATCCTCCATCATCCATCAATCCTACTCCTGCTTTTTTGGGTATGACTGTCTGTTTGTCTTTTTCTTTTCGAGAAGATGATGCTCCATTGAAATAAAATTCCCATCATTCAATGTCAGAATCTTTTATCTATAATATTTGCTCATTAGGCAAATCATCATTAAGATGAGATCTAGTTGGAACATGGTGTACTGCCAAAAATTCTACCAAAATTTGTTTTTGACAGCGCGTAACGACACAAATGTTATATCAAATTGAAGTAATATCATTGCCCATTTTTTAGTTTTCCAGAAAGAGTTGGTCGAGTCATTAAATATTGTAAAGGGTTGACTCTTGAAATAAGAGTTACCTTATGAGATAGCATATAATGTCTAAGTTTTTGCACTGCAAAGATCAAAGCCAAACAATGCTTCTCATTAGTAGGATATCTTACTTCAGTAGGAACCAGGCAACAACTCAAATAATATAACACATTTTCTTTTCCCTGATAATTAATTTTAGCTAATAAAGCTTCGAGAATATTGTCTAATGTTGCAGTATAAAAGACAAGAGGTCTTCCTAATATAGGAGCTACTAAAACTGCAGGGGTTGCTAGGTATTGTTTGATATTTTCAAAGGCATGTTAAAACTTTTTGTCCCATACAAATTTGGTGTCTTTTCTGGTGAAGGCAGTGACAGGTTGACATCAACCTAAAAGATTGGAGATAAAATGTCGAATATAGGCTAATTTTCCTTGAAAGGATTGTAGTTGGGCTAAGTTTTAGGAGGATGCATGTTTAGAATGGCTTCAACTTTGAGGGGGGGTCAATTTCAATCCTTCAAAGTCGAACAAAAAATCCTAAAAATTTCCCGGATTCCCGGAAATGACACCAAAAGTGCACTTTAAAGGATTTATTTTAAGATTAAATCGTCGTAATCATTCTAAGAGAATGCTCAAATCGTACACATGATCCTCTTTTTGTTTACTATTGACAACCAAATCATCAACATAACATTCAACTTGATTATGTATAAGCTCGTCAAAAATTGGTGTCATAGCTCTTTCATATGTCGCGTCAGCATTCTTTAGTCCAAATGAAATCACTTTGTAACGATATATGCCAATAGGTGTTCTAAAGGTTGTATTTGGTTCGTCTTCAAGAGACATTTTGATTTCATTATATCTTAACATTCCATCCATAAATGAAAATGTTTCATGTGTGGATGCAATATCTACCATCAATTTTGGAATTGGAAGGGAAAATTCATCTTTCGGACAAACTTTATTTAAATCTCTGAAATCTACAAAGACTTGAATTTGTCTATTTTTTTCCTTACTGGCACTATATTAGCTAGCCATGTCAAATATTTTTCTTCTCGGATGAAGTTCACTTCGATTGATTTCTTAACTTCAGCGATAAATTGTTGTTCTATTTCAACACGCATCCTTCTTGGTCCTTGTTTAACTTGGATTACATTTTGATCTATTCCAAGTTTATGGACCGCAACTTCTGGAGCAAGTCCTAGCATTTTGTCATAGCTCCAAGCAAAACAATCTTTATATTCTTTTAACAATTGGAATATTTCCTTTGTTTCTTTGTTATTAAGGAGAGAACTAATAAAAGTTGGTTTCGGGCTATCATCATTTCTCAAGTTTATTTCTTTTAGTTCATTCATTGTCGTTTTAGTTTCTTCTTTCAATTATGGTGTTGCATCTTCTTTCTTGAGATCTGATGTTTACTTAGTATTGAATGTTTCGATTACAACAAGGCAAAATCTATGTCATCCAGGAGTTCTAAGGTACCAAACCCTATACCTTCTTTAGAATTATGATGTCGATTGCTATATTTCCATAATTGTTCAAAAATTTGAGATTCATTTAATGACCACGTTTTATTCATCAAACTATTTTTAAATAATTTTTAAAAAATTAGAGAATAAAGATCAACAAGAATTTTCATTAATTTCATAACATTTTCATTTTCATCTTCTAGCTTTACATCTATTTCAAAACTAGAAGATGTAGAACTAAGTCAAAATTTTATAGACTTTCCATTTTCACCATGTACTTCTTTAACCACCAAGTCAATTGGTTATGTCTTACGCTCTAGTGGGTGACGTTCTCTACAAAAGCTCGTTCCAACAGATGTGGCTACGATGTTTAAGAAAAACATAAGCACATAATATTGTCAAAGAAGTACATGCCAGATTGTGTGGCGCTCACTAGTTAGTGCCAAAGATGAAACTGAAGATCAAAAGGCGCAAATATTATTGGCCAGTAATGATATCCAACTGCATGAATACAGCCATAAGATCTCACCAGTGCTAGGTGCATGGGGTGGTCTTACACCAACCTCCAAATGTGCAACACCCAACCATTGCCTCGTGGTCATTCGAGTGTTGGGGCACAGACATAATAGGTCCGATGACCCTTCATTTTTCAAAGGACACATAATTATACTTTTCGCTACAGATTATTTCTCCAAATGAGTAGAGGTAGTACCGTTACGATAGGTTACAGTATAGTACATCCTTAAATTCATCAAAAGCCAAATCGTCTACCACTTCAGAGTACCGCAAAGAATAATTTCCAACTGTGAGATAGCCTTTCAAAGTACCAAAATCACCATTTTTTTCAAACGACATGGGATAGATTGGAGATACTCTACAATTTACTATCCAAGAGCAAATGGCCTGGCTGAAGCCTTCAACAAAATGTTGGTACAGATTTTAAGGAAAATATTAGACCAAAAAAAAAGAGATTGGCACAAAAAGTTATTAGAAGCTTTGTGGGCTTATCGAACAACATTCAGGACCCCCACTCAATGCACACCCCACATGCTCCTGTACGGGTCCGAGGCTGTACTACCATTAGACGTTCAAACACTGGCTCTCAGAATCTTTGTAGCCAACCAACTTACAATAGAAAAAAGTTCAAAACTTAGACTTCAAGAGTTAGATATTCTTGAGGGAAACAACTTGTAGCACAAAAACATTTGGAGCTTTGTCAAGCGAAGATGGTACAAGCTCATGAAAAATTGGTCCGCCCAAGGACATTCAAAGTTGGTGATCTTGTCCTCATGCTCAAAAGGCCTATTCTTGCACACCGCAAGATAGGTGGAAAATTGGAGCCAACTTGGAAAGGATCATTTGTGGTAGAAAAGGTCTATGCAGGAGGAGCCTACCAACTAGTAAATTTCTTTGGTGAAAGACCCATGTTGCCAATCAATAAATGATACCTGAAAACATACTACGCAACTTGACATTGCTTGACATCATTTGATTTGAAATTTAAATTGTTTTGGGGTTACCTATTTGGCCAAATGTCTATGACCGGGTCCAAAATTTTGTAATAATATTAACCTCAACAAAATTTTTTTTTTGAAATTGCACATTTCATTTTTCTCATTTAAACTTAATACTCTACTAAATTAAGCAAAATATATACATCAATAAATGGTTTTCTCACCAACATAAATTAAAAATTTCTTCTTTAATTAACACTTTGTTTTGTTCTTTTTCACGCCAAATTTTAACTCACTGATATTTTTCCTGTCATCTGCAGAGAAATTTCAGGCTAGAGGCTGATCTTTGCTTTTAAAGATGGCTGAAACCTTGCACTCAACGAGGAAAGGGCGCCGTAGGGTGGTACCATAAACTTTGACATGGACATTAGCCAAGTCGACATGGACTATGAGGGTCCTCTGATGGATGTGGTCAACCTTCAGGAGAAAGAAGAGCTACCCTCACTGCTAAGGTTCGATACCAGGAATAATTACTCACTGAAGGGGAAAAAATGTAGTAGTACAACAAGACCCGATGGAGGGGACCAGTCGCCTAACCGTCCATGATAGCTACCCCGACTGGAGGACTTGTTGCTGCTAATAATGAAAGACTTCTAGATGCACCACTACGGAGGAGTCAGGTCATAAATGCTAGCAGCCAAAAACATAGGGCTTTCTTACATGACGAGAGGAGACGCCAGAAAGAGGTAGAGAACTTGCTCACCACTATCCTTGAAGGGGATATCTATGATCTGGGCATGAGAGAGACCTCTTCCAGCCTGCCTTCTCCAAATGATGAGTTAGGATTTACTACAGAGCCAGAAACGCCACCATCTTTAGATGTTCTTTGTATTGGTTACTCGACATGCAACGTCGAAATACCATCACGTACGTCAGCCATAGGGGCATTCGTGGAGTGTTCAAACTGCAATCTCCTCCACTTTGAGTGCTAAAAAACTTTAGAGGAGTACATATCCTTTTTATGATGGATTTCAGACTGTTGATTACCTGATGGATGCAGAACCATATGTCCCGTTGGGTACAGAGCCATAAATTCTGTCAGGCGTAGAGTCATACATTTCGCTGTAGACAAAGACAACACCAGCCTGGATTCTTGTCAATGTTGAAATGAGGGAACATCCCCAACAACCACCGATCATCAGTACCACAAAATAATACAAGATGATCAAGGTAAATAAAAGGGACTTCAAATTCTATGATGAAGTGTAAGCTAGGTTCATCAACATATTAGAAGGATTAGAGCTATACAATAAAGTATTCTTCGAGAGAGATGAATGAAATATTCTTGACAGCATTTTTGATTTGAGAGATAGAGGTCGAGCAGACCTACTAAAGGAAAGAACCTATTCCGAGCCAAGAAAGTGGATGCAAGGAAAGGGCAAGATCACTATACAGTGCGGCTGCTGTTACAACTTCACCAATGATAGATAAGGAAATCCTCCTGGGATTCTGAGTCACAATCAAGTGGACCCAATACCTCTCATGATAAAGTGGATGATTGAAAGAATTATCTGATGGAGCATATTACCAGCTGACTATAATCCCAACAGTTGTATTATCAACATATATGATGAAGCAGACTGCATACCTCTACACATTAACCATCATGACTTTGTGAGGCCTTTTTACACGGTCTCATTTATGAGCAAGAGCAACCTCATGTTTGGAAAAGAAATAGATATTATCGGCTCCGGTGAATTGAGAGCGTCCCCAGAAATTCCGCTACCTATTAGTTCAGTGCTAGTTCTTAAAGGAAACAGAGCAGACGTCGCCAAACATTGCATTCCAGGGGTGCGACACTATAGGGTGTCTGTGACTTTGTAGAGGATGGATGACAATAAAATGCCATATGGATTCCAACCAGACCCAGAGCTAGAAGAACTGCCATATGATCAATGAGAAAGTTACACCTCTAAGCACATCCAAAAGGACCTCTTGTCCTAGAGCGTGGCTTATAAGGTCAGCTCAATCAGAAGCTTGCCTCACCAGAGACAGATGCTCAGAGGATTCTTTTTTTATTGCATTTCTTGTCATATAGCAACCTCTTGTTTGGAAAAGAAATAGATATTATCGGCCCTGGTGAATTGAAAGGGTCCCCAGAAATTCTGCTACTTATTGGTTCAGTGCTAGTTCTTAAAGGAAACGGAGGAGACGTCGCCAAACATTGCATTCCAGGGGTGCGACACTATAGGGTGTTTGTGAATTTCCAGAGGATGGATGAAAATAAAATGCCATATGGATTCCAACCAAACCCAAAGCTAGAAGAACTGCCATTTGAGCAATGAGAAAGTTACACCTCTAAGCACATCCAAAAGGACCTCTTGTCCTAGAGCGTGGCTTAGAAGGTCAGCTCAATCAGAAGCTTGCCTCACTAGAGACAAATGCTCAGAGGATTCTTTTTTACTGCATTTCTTTTACAACGGATTAGACATGCTCAGCCTATGATATGTACTTGGCATTATCGGTGCTATTTTGGTTAGATAAGTTGCCCATAAGAAGTTGTCGGTCACCGAGATCGAAATCTCATCGCCCACTTTGGAAGGACTTTTTAAATTACATATATATTTAGTTTTAGAAAAATATGAAATCAAACTGACCCCATATTTTTCATAGTTTAAATGAAAGAGCATTGTACCTCAAATCTTGTATCTATCCCAAAGGATAAACACAAGACTTGAGGATGAGGCTCGATCAAATAAACTAAAGAATACATGACATCCTTTTAGTCTGCGAAATATTTGTATTGGTCGACAAGTTCCCTTATTTAATATAAAGGATTAAATAGGGTTTGTGTTAAGCTGGGTTTAGAAATGCTTCCTGTTAGGGCAAGCCCCTATAGTTAATTACATCTTAAATGACCAAAGTCACCTGTTGACCTCACTTTTGGTTGAGGTCTAGAAACTTCTTTGGTAGCCTAGGTCTAGCCATAGGACTTTCCTATTGACTAGTCTTAGAAAATTAGAAGAGGTACCCCACCAGTAGAAATTCAAAACTCTTCTTTAACTTGAAATTCCACATATTGCTCTTAACCTCCAACATTTAGTAGGTAAGATCATTATAAGAAAATTCAAGAAGAATCTCTATAGGATTACTTGGCTTTAGGATTGACCCTGGGTGTTGACTGGAACTAAGGTACACCATATCTTCACAATACATTAATCTATGGTTCATTTAGAATGGATATTTATCCAATTCTATGTGAAATGCTTAACTTGGTCTTTTGCCCCTAGGCACCTCCAAATTACCTAACTGCCCTTGGGACCCGAATTTGGCTAATATTCCCAAATTTTGCCAAAATACCCAAAATTGATCAAAA
>NEWO01000425.1:609815-620355 GCA_003013225.1 Phalaenopsis aphrodite | reverse complement strand
TATATATATATATATATATATATATATATATATATATATATATATATATATATATATATATATATATATATATATATATATATAGATAAAGATATCTATATATAAAGGAATGGGCAGCCCGGAAATGATTGTAATAATTATGAATGAATGCACAAGCACCGAGGGTAACTTGCTATGGAGAGATGGCAAAAGTAGTCTTGCTTTTATCAACCTAATTATTACCTTAAAAGTTACAAGTAAACTATCAGTTACACAACCTTTAATACAGGGCCAAAACATGTATATATACAAATAATTCTAGCATTAAAAATCATAAAAAGTAAAAAAAATATATAAAAATATAAACTCATATTAAAAATTAATCATTTATTACTTTTATCAAAAAGTTCTGGCTCGAATGACATGCGTCTCAATTTCAAAATTACTAATTGCCAATTCAAGGCCGAGCGAAAACAGCGCCGACGAGTTCTCTGAATTCTTATGCCAATTATTAAAATATTGTAATCATCATAAAGTAATTATGAGATAAACATTTATCCTTTTCAAAAAAAATATATCTATGATTTAATCAAATAATCTAATGTGCTTCTATAGTTATAATGCATCATGTTTATATTGTTTTTTGCTACATTGCTATATCAATATTTATTTATATCAATATTTAATTATATTGCAAGCACATCTAGAATTTTTTTAGTTACAATCCCTTAAGATCTTACCTCAATTTTCTTGGCTAATAGTTTGTGTTGTGTTTTTAAATAAGAATTAAACTCACAAACTTGAGAATATTTATGTTTTGTATGTGCATATGCTTATTATTCAAGTAATGCTTTATCTTAAAAAAAATTAATATCACATTATGAAAATCAACCTAAATTTTTATTTTTAGATGACCAAAACATTAACTTCTTAGCATTTAGATTAGAGTGAGAAGTATATGAAAACAGAAGCGTGAAACTTACTATAAGATACATGTAGGTTATAGTGAGGTTACAGGGGTGTAGCGCAGATATAATTTCCTAATACCCTCTAAGGAACCTCCCTGACATATGCAGCGCTGCGTACGTCCCATGCACGCAAATTTTTCTCGAGAAATAGAGAGAAGCTCAATTAGAGGAAGAATACCTTTATCGCTATAGAGCTGAAGAAGTTCGATCCCACGTCTTGAGTTTCTTCAATAAAAATTCTCAAACAATCACAAAAATGAAGTCCATCTGTAGTGCTAGCCGTAATGAATCATACCATATATCCAAAATCTGAAATGCTCTGATGCACAGAAGTATCAATAAAATTATGTGTGGGCGTTAGAGAGAGAGAGAGAGAGAGAGAGAGAGAAGTGAAATGCACAGTGAGAGAGAAGCAGAGAAAAAGATGAGATTTTTATATATGATCTAACCTTAATTTAAAACCTTCCTTCCATTTTCACTTCGATCGTAGCAAATGAATTTGAA
Source organism: Phalaenopsis aphrodite (assembly GCA_003013225.1). Lineage (NCBI taxonomy): Eukaryota > Viridiplantae > Streptophyta > Magnoliopsida > Asparagales > Orchidaceae > Phalaenopsis > Phalaenopsis aphrodite. The sequence continues at coordinate 618,904 of NEWO01000425.1, read as the reverse complement.
GAATAGAAATAAGAGGATGTAATCTGGTTTATAAATATCTATCTCTAAGCTTTCTCTTTCGGTGTAAAAGGCGAGAAGAATTGCAGGAAAAGGTTTGAGATGGAGAAGCAATGGCGGGAGTGCCGGGAAAAAAGGCAGCGCCTTTGGCCGCAACCGCCGCTTGCTTCACCGGCCACCGACAGTGACCACCTTTTCTCTCCCTCCCAACGGTAACGGAGAAGACGCAACGGTGGTTCGTAGCTTCTTAAAGATGTCTCACCGCCCTCCATATAGCCAAAAAGGAAAAATGGAAATGATGGCCACAAAACTCCTCTGTTAGATTAAATAATAATAATAATTATAATAATATTTGGTTTTGTATGGCAAGGTAGCTTTATGTATTTTATAATATGATATATTTTGTTATAAAAGTATTTTTTTGGCAAGTTTTGAGTGTTTCATTGAAAGGTATGATAAAGTATCTTCGCCAAGTTGATGGAAGGAAATACCTTAGATTTTAAGGAAAGTACTCTTGTATTCTATACTAAATTTTGTCTAGGATATTATGTCTTAAATTCATTTTTTTCCCCCAAAAAGTTCCTTTTTTTTAAAATTTTGATGAACTTGAATGTGACCTTAGATTTGAAGTGCTTTAACCTTATTTAGATTTTTAAAATGGTTTTTTTTTATCCATAATCAAACCTTAATCTAACATAACTAAGATAATTAGACATTGTGATGATCGAACAAAACCATATTATGGATTTGAAGTAGTTTATTTAATATACTTATTTTTGATATTCCATTGTAAGTAAGAAGTTAGAATTTATAGCTACCAAGTATAACAAAATTCTATACATCTATAGTAAAAAAGGTTTGCATAGATGTTGAGGCAATCCAATAGTCGTCGACCTCACTTCAGTCGACCCGCCAAGCTCTCTCATTTAGTCACTTCATTTTAGACTGATGATAAACATGGACATGAAAGTTTGCATTGATCTCGAGAGGATCCAACTAGCAAAATAAAAAGTTGGGAGATCAAAACCTTGAACCTTTCTGGCTGCACATCACAAAGGTGAAGACGATCGGTTCTTTGAGCTGAGGGGATCTCAACCTCACGAGGACGAAGCTTAGCCAAGATGGACGGATCCGACACTCGAACCACTGCTGCCGGGTCAACCGTCAAACACGTCGATTCATCCCCGAGCAGTCTTTTAGAATGCCCGGAGCCTTTCGTGGACCACGGGTCCGCTACAAAACTAGCCTAAGCAGCATCACGCTTTGCAATAGCCTAAAGAAGGTCCCATAATCCTGTTCATGTTTGACGTGGTGAAGGAACATGCTTCTTCCCGGTCTCCTGCCTTGCCGGCGGGGGCTGAAAAACAAGTTGGGAAGCATTTGTCAGAAAATGATCGGAGATAACCCCTTGATCATTTGTAGTCAGTCATCTGACGGTATCAGTACGAAAGCTGGCCCTTGATCCTGTCCTTCCACAAGCTTGGGAAAAACTGAAGGGCGAGTCGACTATTCTGCTTGCCCATCATCTAGATGGATCTATCCCACTGTACGACGCTTTTTTACGGGAAAACCTCCCTCTATCATCCAATAACCCCCTACAGGACGATCATTGAAAAATTCAATTATCCCACTTCAACCACCGGTTCAGAAGTCATTGCCTGGGTCACTACAAGTTTGTCGGGTCGTTCACCCCTATAAGCTGATTTAAACCTCTTCTTCATCACCTGACATACTATAGCACGAGTCTCCTCATTTAACTTGACTGACTTTGGAAGCTGTACACCCTCCATAATCAAAGCAACTGAGAAGATGAGGATTAGCCCAAGGAACCACGTGAAAGATAAGTCGCTTTTATAGGGGGTCTGACATGAAAATCCAAGAATAGTCAATTATTGCATATTTAATAGTCATAAATACAGTTAATGTTTCGAAAATCAGATTCCCTTTTCATTATCGCAATCGCCATTATAAGGAGCAACAAAATCATGAAACTAAAATATGCACATAAAATATGTGTCAGTAAGAATCTTAAAGGGATCGAACGACCGACAGATGAGGCGACGTGGTACCCCGAGACCCACCAAAGATGATCCATAATCTCATATCTAGTTTTTCGACTCTTGCAAGCCGGAAGGAAAATAATCCTTAAAAGAATTGCACTCAACTACTCTCTTGGAGTCAACAAACAATTGTTTTGGTAATTTAATGTATAGACATCCGAACCATAAAGGTCAGACGGTAAAGGCCGAACGGGAGCCACCATGACCTCCCGTTCCTATCTGGTCGAATTCGACAGAACTACAATTTGTGCTCCCAGCCTAAACGCATGTACTGACTAATATACCTCCTCGGTATCTATGTATTACAAGGTAAAAAGTGTAACTATACACACTTGCTCCATTCCTATAAATAGAAGACTCATTTCATGAATAAATATTACTTAATATAATAGAATGTAAATATAATAGAATTACAATTACCTAATTTTACTGTTTAATTTTGTGTTATTGCTCTTTGTTCCCCTCTCTCCCTCTCCTTCTTTTGCCATATCCCTTAGAGGTGTCTCCCAGATAATTTTAACTTCAACACAGAAGAATAAATTCGTTTCTCTAGCATAAAGAGTGCAAGCCATTAGTCCCTCTAAGCTATGGCAATGAACTCTCTAAGAACTTCCCACAAAATATACAACATAATGCTTTTTTCAATGTAATGAACAAAAAATTGAGCTGGTTCGCCCTCAGGTGCCGTTGGACCATGCCCTCCCTGTCGCCATTTTTTATGACTTGTAATCATCATTGTTGTTGACCCGCGGACTTGTCTCTCAGAGTCGGGCTCCATTACAACCGACCATTTCGTCCCTCTACAAGGCTGGATGCGCCCTCTTCAATTCTTCTACCGGACAACCACCACCCCTCCACTATTGAGTGAGAAGAGATGAGAAGAGAAATGCCATTTTGATTAGTTTTAATATTAGTTTTAAATTTTTGTATCAAGAAAAAAATAGAATGTTAATTTTGTATGTCTAAGCATTCTCGGCTGCAGATATGATGCTTATTGTATTTATGTTGTACAAAAATCATGTACAAACACAAATAGTTTAGTTCTAAGCAACTAATTGTCGATAATAAAATTTTTGCAAGATATATCAGAGATGGAAAAAAGAAAATGTAAAATGTCAATTAAGCTTGACTTATTACATTACTGTAGGTCCTATATTTTGAACAGTGTAATTTTTATACATAAAAAAGACATTATTAAAATATTGTCAAACTGAATTGTGATGAAATGAGTGCATGTCGAACAAAGACAAGCCGATTATCTTCAAGTTACCATGACGTTAGTCCATCGTTCTACATATAAGAGAAAAAACTACTAAGTAATAATGTGGGCATAAACTGTTAGGTATGATTCATAATACTAGAATTTGGAGTTTCTTGGAATGAAGAGATGTCTCTTGGAATTGAAGAGTTATGTCTCTTGGAATTTAGTGTGTTGGGGGGATCAGCGAGGGCACAACGGAAGCGTGGTGGCCCAACCTACATTGGTGCATAAGAAACTCCATGATATATTTCTCCTAAAAAACTAGATATTTGCTAAGGTGGATATTTGTTGGATATATGCATTTCTCCTAAAGGGGTTGGATATTCTCCAAGGTAAAGATTTGTTAGGTATGACTCATATACTATAAATGAGACATATGTTGGAGCAGAGCGGAGCTCACGAGCGGAGTGGAGCGTAAGGATCTATCAAATCAGAGGAGTTTCATTATGTGGGTTGGAGGAGCAGGGGCAACACCGGCAGTTTAGTACATGGGTAATTTAAGCAATTACATATTGTACTATAGTGTTATATATATGTCATGTCTGTAACCCTAGGTGAGCTGGATTCTGTATTTTCTGTACTCTTTTCTGAATATTGAAAAGTGAGTCGCCGCTCTGCTCCCAAGGATGTATGCATCTTTGCTGAACCTTGTAAATCTCTACGTGTTCTTTTGGATTTGTGTCAATTCTTATTTTTCTTCGCCCTAATTTCTCAACATAAACCTTGACAACTATGCCACAACAACATCATCACATATACCAATTCCAACAAGTCCTAATGAAGTCCTTCCCAAATATCATGGGAGTTTATCTCAATTTGGTAAAATTTCATCTCAACAACTTCTCCTCACAAGAAATGAAGAGAATAAGGAATTGCCAACAACACATTTACGACAGTATTCAATCGGAAATCCCAATAAAATCAAGAAGCAATCCCTTTAATCAAGGCACTCAACTCCAGTCATGATTTTCTGTAGCTTTTAAAAATTAATTTAGGCTTAGGGAGCATGGTTACCATTGCATTAAGTGATAGAATAAAATCATTAAAATTTTATTTTTTAGCCACAAAAAAGCTCTATAGATATATTTTGGACTAAGAACTAAATTAAATAGTTGCTTCAACCACCGACCCCTTTATATTTCTCTACTGTTTAATGACAATTTATGCAATTTTAAAACTAAAGTTAAATTTATAAAAGCTCTTACCACCACTTTGTTAATTAAAGTTGGAGCTTTTACATGCATAGCACTCAAAACTTTCATATTTATCTATCTCACACATAAACTTTCATAATTACAAACATCATATGAAAAGTAGCACTCATTATGACATTTTAATAGTCAAGTCCATCTTTTCATTCATAGGTAAAGAGATTTGTGTGTAAAAATGAAAGTTTTGACGTGAGATAGGTAAATCCATAAGAATTGGTTGCTATGCATGTAATTTTCCCTTGAAAGTTTCATTTCCTTTACTCTTTCATCTTATTTTCATTTTTTTTTGCATATATTATATTTTTATATGGATCCTAATTTAGTAACATCAATTCTTCAAAATCAGATAAAATTATGTCATTTTCATCGCATGAAAACTCATTCTTTTTTACTACAATAGAGATGATAGGAAGTAATCATGGTGGGATTGATGGTTGAAGTAATTGGTGGTGACATCAAGTGTTAAAAATATTACATATGATAAGAGTAAGAGTTATTTAATGATGGGAATTAGTATTATTAATAATAGTTAGACATCTACTTTATTAGCCATAATAGACATTCACACATTTAGCAACATTTGTTGGTAAATTTTCAGCCATAGAAGAGTCCAGAGGCTACCATAAAGGATAAAATGTTTAAAAATAACATCATAAATGTTGGTGCAAATGGCTTAATCATAGTGGGTTGTACACAAAGGTTTGTGACTCTAAGGTTAAGCTTTTGATATTAATAGAGTTTAGCTAGGGTGCAAATCTTAAAGATGCATTGCATTAGTCAAAATTATCAATAAATGAGCATGTGTAATGCAAAATGAAGGGGATTATTTAGAATAAAAAAGAAGCTAGAGCAAAAAGCTGGTAATTGGTGAATGAGATTTGAATAGTCTATATCTAAATTTGAATAAAACCACCATGAAATAATATATATAAGTGTGATGTATTAAAGAAGAATATGAGAAATATTAGGGATGACAATCTAAAGTCATTTAAGGGCACACTAAAGGAAACTTGCAAATTAGTGTCACTATTTGCGACTGATAAGTTTTGACGCAAATAGTGGCATTGGATTTGTGCCGACTTACAACGAACTTGAACGTTAATTATTTGTGGGGAACATTGCATTGAAAATTTATCGACACAAACAGTTTGCGTCTCACTTTGCGTTGACAACCTGTCGATACAAACTGTAAGGCTAAAGCTATATAATTTGCGTTGGAATTGATCCAACGCAACGTCAACGCAAGTGCCCAAAAATACAATTTCCCCATGATGGAGCCTCATTCGCTCTTCCATATATGTTTCATTGCTCCATAGCTCTGACAACAATGACACGACTTCTCCTTCTTCGAGCGGTCCGACATCTCAGGCGTATTCCACTAGCAAAATTGCAGCTTCAGTGAGCCATCCTCTTCTCAAGCCCTTAGGTAAATTTTTTTTCTATCTTAAGTCTCCCCTTCATGAGATTTGTAATTTTAAGTTTTTTTTATGTAAAAACTGTTGTTTCAGTATTAGATATGTATTGGGGTGACTTAGCCCAAAAAATTCTAGTTAAGTATTTCTTACCTTCAAAAACTACTTAACTTAGGAATGCTATTACTTCACTTTGTAAATTAGAAGGTGAGTTGATTTATGAGGCATAGGAGCAGTTTAATGAACTTCTTAGGGAGTGTCCACATCATGCTCTGCTCAATTGGTCAGTTATTCAGACTTTTTACATTGGTTTAATAGTATCTCTTAGATCTATTATTGATATTGTTGTTGGTGGTTCACTCATGTCCAAGCCATTTGATGAGGCTTACTTTTTTATTGAAGAGATGGAAACTAACAATTTCCAATGACCTTCTGAAAGAATAAACCTTAGGAAGGTAGCTAGTGTGTATGATACAGATGTGCTGCCAATTCTAACTTTTGATGTAGTAGCAATATCAGAGAAGCTAGATCATGTTTTAATGAACCAACGTCAAATACCTCTAGTAATTGAGGAAAATTCATTTAAACAAATGGCTGATGTTAGTACTTCATCATTTGATACCTTCAATGCAATTAATAACATACATAACAACAGATGTTCCAATTCTATAACCTAAGTTAGAAGAACCATCCTAACTTTAACAGGAATAACAATTCTAGTGGGGGAAACCAATAATAGAGAAATAACCAGAAAAATCCTTTAGTAAATTGGAATAACCAGAGTAGTACCAACTATAGACCTTCTTATCCTCTAGGATTACACTTTAATCCATAGTTTAATGAGAATAAATTGTTTTGTGATGAGGTTATACTACATATAAGGAATCAATTGTAAACTTAAGGTACGACTATAAGAAACATAAAAAACCAGTTGTGACAGATTGCTAACTCCCTTAGAAATCAATCCCAAGGAACTCTTCTTAGCAACACTGAGAGTAACCCTATGGAGAAGAATAGTGAGCATGTGAAAGCTGTCTAATTAAAGATTGGAAGAGAGTTGGAAGATATAGTTCGGAAAGAGATTGATATTGAAAAGGAGACAGTGAAAATTGAAAAAAATTTGAAGAATAACTCTAAGGATTTAGAAAACCAGTCTCTCCAACTAAGATTAACTTAGAAAAACCACCATCTCCATTTTCTTAAAGACTTTAACAACATAATTTGGATCATCAATTTTTCAGAGTTTTTAGAATTATTTAAGAAGATAACTATTAATATTCCTATTATTGAGGCTCTAGAGCAAATGCTCAGTTATGTGAAGTTCATAAATGACATTCTTAACAAGAAGAGGAAATTTGGTGATTACGAGACAATTACGCTCAGTGAAGAGTGCAACACTATTATTCAGAAGAAGCTTCCTCTGAAACTTAAGGATTCTAGTAGCTCTACTATTCCTTATGGAATAGGACAAAGATTTTTTTGGAAAAGCTTTATGTGAACATGGAGCAAGTATAAAATTTATGCCATTTTCTATCTTCAGAATGTAAGGATTAGGAGAAGTGCCTCCTACTACTATAACTCTACAGCTAGATGATCAATCAATCACTTATCCAAAAGGGGTTATAAAAGATATTTTATTCAAGGTGGATAAATTTGTCTTTCCTATTGATTTCATTGTTTTAGATATGGAGGAAGATAAAGAATTTCCAATCATTTTAGGTAGACCATTCCTAGCCACTGGACGAGCTATGATAGATGTGTAAAAAGGTAAATTAACTATGATAGTAAATGATCAGGAAGTTACATTTAATATACTAAAATCTATAAAACATCCTTCTAAAGAAAATGAAGATGTGTGTTATCGGATGGACTTAATTGATTATCTGTGTAGTAGCCATTTCTAAGAAAGTTATGAAGTTAAATCAGTAGAGTCAAATTTGGATGATGAGGAAGTCACATACTTTCAGGAGGAATCATACGTATTGATTACCGAAGATTCAAAATTTGTTTAGGAGAGGTTTGAGATTCTAGAGATGATAAAAACTAGTATACTCCTTATTCCTTCTATTGAGAAACCCTCAGAACTTGAGATGAAGTTGCTTCCCACACACTTAAAGTATGCTTACTTAGGGAAGTCATCTACATTACCAGTTATCATATCCTCATTTGAAGAATTTACAAGAGAAGAAATTAATGGATATTTTGAGGAATTAGAATAAATCTTTCAGATGGACCATAACAGATATAAAGGGATTAGTCCATCTATTTATATGTATAGAATCCTGATGAAAGATGATCATAAATCCAAGGAAGATCCTCAAAGGAGGTTAAATTCAATTATGAAAGAAGTTGTCAAAAAGAAAATATTGAAATGACTCGATTTAGGTATTATCTATCATATATCAGATAGTGTCTGGGTTAGCTCTATTCATTATGTTCCTAAGAATGGAGGAGTGACAGTAACTATAAATGAGCAAAATGAACTAATTCCAACTATACCTATCACTAACTGACAAATATGTATATACTATAGAAAATTAAATTCTGCCACTAGGAAAGATCACTATCCTTTAACCTTTTTGGATAAGATGTTGGATAGGCTAGCTGGCCATCCATATTTTTGCTTTTGTAGATGAATATTTCGGGTATCATCAAGTACCTTTAGCTCTTGAGGATCAAGAAAAGACAACATTTATAATTCCTTATGGTACTTTTGTTTTTCGAAGAATGTCTTTTGAGTTATGAAACACACCTACTACTTTTCAGAGGTGTATGATGTATATATTTTGTGACCTAACGGAGAAAGGAGTTGAAGTGTTTATGGATAACTTTTAGTGTTTCGACCATCATTTGATTCATGTTTAGATGATTTAGTGAAGGAGTTGAAACACTACGAAAAAACAAACTTAGTTCTCAATTAGGAGAAGTGTCAATTTAAGGTTTCAGAAGGAATCATATTATGACATAAAATATCTACAAAATGCATGGATGTAGACCCAAAAAATATTCAAATAATTGATAAACCACCTCCACCTACTGCTGTGAGGGAAGTTAGAAGCCTTTTAGAACATGTTAGATTCTATCAACGATATATAAAGAATTTTTATAAAATTGCCAAATTTTTATGCCGTCTCTTAGAAAATGATGA
>NEWO01000425.1:569798-597899 GCA_003013225.1 Phalaenopsis aphrodite | reverse complement strand
GTTGATTTCAGCCGGCCGACGGCCACGATGAAGTCTGCCATTTTTTTCTGCTCTAACCGAAACCATGGAGGAAGAAAACTTTACACTTCTTTCTTTGCCGTCGGGAAGCACCCGTAAGAGGCGCGAATTTGCGGCTTTATTTTGTCCCAACCCATATTTTGGTTTTGCAACTAAATTTGTAAAAACAAAAATTTTCTCTAGAAATTTCATTTAGAATACAATAATCGCTTTCTATATGCATGAAGATCTTCAGGCCCACATGCACCACTGTTTTTCAACTGCATATACATTATTTTCTTCAAAACTTACTTTATGGTGCATACGTTTAATAATATTTTGTATCTCTATATGAAGAGTTCAAGGTCGGAGAAATATTTGCGTACATAAGATGTACGCAACGCTGCGTACATCAGAGATTATTCTTATACCGGATGTTACAAGGAGGTATAACCCAGATATAATCCCATTGTACCCCCTGAATAACCCCTGATGTACGCAGCCCTGCGTACATCTTATGTCTAAAAGACTTCAAAAGATCAAGGAGATCATGCTTGCCAATGACAGCTTGACATTTAAGGAACTCGATACCAACAACAATACCAAGAGTGTATGGTCGTTCAGAGGCACAATAAACATCTAACAACAATGTAATAGATGTGTGATCGGTAAAAAAGGTTTATGAGACATATCACGACGACAAACTCTACGAGGGATGTACAAACAATCGTAATTAACAACCGACAGTGAAAAGCTTCACGAGGGGTTTCTAAAGATCATCAAAGACGTATGAGACATATCAACACCCGACAGTGGGAAGCTCCACTAGGGGTGCGTTAAAAATCGTCATGCGCCCAAATTATAAAGTTAACACCCGACAGTGACAAGCTCCGCGAGGGGTGTCTAATGATCTTCAGAGACATATCAACACTTGAAAGGGATAAGTTCCATGAGGGGCGTGCAAATAATTATCCTGCACCAAAATTATAAAGTTAACACCAGACAACGATAAGTTTTGCAAGGTGTGTTTAACGATTGTCAAAGGTCTATGAGACTTATTAACACCCAACAACATCAAGCTCTGTAAGGGGCGTGCAAACAATCCTCTTGTTATTAAATTATGAAGTTAACACTCGGTAGAAACAAGCTCCGCGAGAGGTGTCTTGCGATCATCAGTGGCCTAAGAGAAGTATTGGCACCCGATAGCAACAAACTCTGTGAAGGGCGCGCAAACGATCGTCCAACACCCAAATTATAAAGTGAATACTCAGGTGCGACAAGCTCTGTGAGCGGTGTCAAACAAAGTCAAACGTCTATCGGTCGTATAGGCACTCGATTGCTACAAACTCTAGGAGAGATGCGTTAACGATTGTCCTGCGCCTGAACTATAACATTAAAATCTAACAACAACTAGCTCTATTGAAAAGTGCAGGGTGATGGCTTATAAAAAACAAGTCAAAGCATTCCTAATATGGATAAGATGCTTTCTCACACGCTTGCCAACAAATCACAACTAGAAGAGAATTGCCCATGACATAGAACAATCGTTGAATGCAAGAAAAAAATGGAAGTACTAAACCATTTAGTTTCTGAAAAATCCCTCATAGTATAAAGTATGTTTACAGAAACATAATTACAAGATTTTCGTACAAGCGCGTGTAAACATCAAAACAAAAGAAAGCTAAAAAGAGATCGTTTGTCAGCTCTTTACATTTGAAGACTTCATTCCAGGGTGAGCAACTCTAAGACTCCCCTCTGTCGGCTGACTCTCTCTCCGTCGGCCGTACTCCCTCCGACGACCAACTTCTCCTCTGACCGACCACTGCAACCCGTAAACTTTTTCCTCAAAAGAAAAAACTCTAGAATAAAAAACCCAACAGATGACGACAAAGTCACCAAGTGTGAAAAGTGCCCGGAAAGGGGTATCATTAGCATATTACTTGTTAAATATTAATTTTATAAATTTTCTTGTTCCTATTTCAACTCTCGATGTCAAGGAGCAACAAAATTGGAGAACTAAATATGTATACTAAAAAATGATTCACACGAATCTCGATGCAATTTAACTGTCTGATAAGAGGACTAGAATGTCCTTTGTTCTTCTTTTCAAAGCAATGATAAATATATAATTTTATATTTTACCCATTTTTTCCTCTATAATTAGGAGAGTTTCATGATGTAAAGGGACCTTTTGCAGCTTCCCTCATTTGTTACTTCAGTTTTTAAAGAATAAAATAGGTCAGAGTGCCCCGGGAGCACCCCATTTCCTCTCAGTTAGAAGAAGTCTTCCTCTTCTGCTCTCTTTCTATCCCTCTCTCAATTTTCTTTCCTTGGTCTCATACTTTATTTCCTCGGGCACGATATAATGGATAGATTTTTATTTAGCATATGCTTCTTTGGTTAGGATGGAGATTGTTGTGGGAAAAGAAAGGGCGGTGCTTTAAATGATATTTTATGTAGAGATAATCATAACAACTACCAAGACTATGATTGTGTTTTAGGTTTATTTGTTGGCCTCATAATGTAGTATATGTTAGATATCAGAAGCGTAAGAAAAATGTGGAAGAGAATGGTTAGGATCAGTGGATCACCTTCTGATAAGTTTGATATAAGTTAGAATGACATTCTTGCTGATTTATAATATTTATTCAGTCGTTCATGAGATTTTTGTTAATAATGTTTTAAAATTAATAAATATTTTATTATTTTTAATTATCTAAGAAAATGTTTTTTATCATTCAAATTTATGCAAGAAAAGATCACTGACAAGATAAATGTTGATGAGATTCCATCTCAAAAGAACAAAGCACGCAAACAAACTATTTGAAATGCCTTTATTAATAAGAATATCAACAGTTTTCAGGTCTTTATACTAGATTTTCCACATATGATAAGCAAAGTTTATGGTATGCCTTTTAAAACAAATACACTACCACAAATCTTAAATAGGATAAGACTCATATAATAAAAAGACAAACATCTTTATGAGCATAAAGTTTCAAAAGTTATCATGAATAAGTAATATCCTCCACGATCGGGATTTGTAAATAAAGTTAATACAATGCAAAAGGGCATGCAACATCATTATAATGAAGCACCTAATTATCATTATGAATGATCTCAGTAATGTTGATGTGTTTAGGGTAATGAAATCACATAAAAGTAGTTTCTCCAAATCTCTAAAAAAAAACATACCATAAAACCAATGATCGTAGTAGAAAAAGTGAAGACTAGAGGAAGTAACTTTAAAAACTAAACAAATTCTAATCTTAGAACCCACTTTTAATAAACCTTTATGGAAACCGATGAGTGGTTATGAGACCAAATAGATTCATAGTGATTAGAAAGCCAACAAAGAGATAAAAAAAAATAATTCTAAATCCTTCAAATAATTTTGGCTTTGCATAAACTATTTGTAGTGTCCAAGGAAGACCAATTCCAACATTCACCTTAGGTAGCTTAACAATGTTGAAAGCAATAACGATCAATTTCTTATTATTACCATTATTATGCAAAAATTACCAATAAAAAAGGAAATATCTTCTTTCTAATACATTTAGATAATAGAGGAATGAAATCCGTAGTAAAGTTAACCTCAAATAGTATAAATATTTATTTAAACTTATTGCATGGTAAAATAATTTCTACTTATAACCAACTAACCAAGAGTGAAAGTTATCAAACAAATTGGTATAGTCAACAACATTAAGTTCATAGGGTTTAATAGTAACCCGCAAGTAATCCCACATTAACAAATCCTTAATGGTAAAACCACTAGCTTGACTAAAAATATGATGAAAAGAGGGATAAACATAATTAGAAAAGTAAATATCAATAAATTAAATGAGAAAATGTTAACATTTTCAAAAAAGAGAAAGTCATCGACATAAACTAAATGAGAAAAACTACCAACCTGATTAGAATAATTATACCATTAAATGTTAGATTATGAGAGTCAAACAAAGAGGAAAGTGCATCCATGACAATGATTAGGTCATAAATGACACTCTTATCTTAAACCAGAAGTATGAAAATAACTTTTTATTCCCTATTGGTAATCATAAACAAAAACACATCCATAGTACAAACATAAATCTAAATAATAAAGATAGAAGAAAATCACATATGTTTTATTCTATCATAAAGGTTAGATCTATTCACTTTATTAAATACATTTTTTCAAATTAAATTTGTAACAAAATTTCTTACTAAAATAAAACCTAAATAAAATTTCATTAGCATGAATAATATTATTTGAAATTTGTTGACCTTTAATAAAAGCAAATTGAGCATAATAAAGTTGAGAGGAAAAAATAGCCTTTAATTTTTTATTAAGAAGAATAGAAATGACTTTATAACTAGTATTACGTGAAGAGATAGGCCTAATTTCTATTAAATAATTTGCTCCAGGCTTTTTAGGAATAATCACTAAAGTCGAAAGTGTAATTCTATGAGGCATTTTAGAGGTAGTGAAAATATATTAATACCTTTAATGCAATCAAAACCAATACTATGGTATGTATCTTTAAACACTTAGAAGTAAAATGATGTGGCCTAAGAGACTTATTAGAACTAATACAATCGAAAGCATTCCAATTCATGGATTAAAAGTTGTTATCCTAAGAAGAAATATGATAAGTAACAGAGAAAAAATTGCAAATGAAATAAAATCATCATCATAACTATTAAGTAACTAAGAATAGAAAGAAATATCATCTTTAACAATATCATATTGATGATTCACATAAGAGATCGATGCCACAATGTTGTGAAGCACGTGTTAACCACATGAGTAAACATGTCACTTATATAATATACATATTGAGTTTAGGTCTCTATATCACAAAGAACTTATTAGTTTTCATAACAGTTGAAAGTTCTAGTTTACAAGTTCTGAATCAAATTGAAAGGCTAAAACTTTTTTGATTGGATTAGTCTATTTTTAAAGTTTTAATGTGATTAATCAAAATTTTAAAAATTCCCTAAATTAAATTAGAGAGAAATGTTTCTAGCAAGCCACAAAATCTCCCTTAAATCATTTTTAGGAAATATAGACTAATCCAATCAAACCTAAAGTTGTTGACAATTAGGAACAATACTACACCTTACCTCTTCAAAGACAGTAAAATGTGTTTTGGTTTCATATATAATTTATTCCCTAAACATGAAAAATCCCAAGCCCCCATGTTTCCAATTTTTCTATGTGGTGATTGCACTCTTCTACTAGTGATTCATATTCTCTTTAAACTGTTCATATTAACTTAATCGGTCCACTAACCTAATTCCACAATAATAGATCACAACCAATTTTATATTTTTTACTATCCAGTTTGAAAGTAAATTAAGCATAAAAATTCTAAATAAAAATATGCAAATTAAGATATTATGAATAACAAAACATGGATTCATCTAAATTTCATAAATTTAAAATCAAGAGAGAAAACAATTTTGTGATTTTACATGGCAAATGAAAATAAAAAATTAAGTTGACACATAAGTCATAATAATCAAACCAGATAAATATTTGCTTGCTCCATAATTTTCCTCTTGTTTATATCTTGGCACTTACACTTACACTGGGGGAAAAAACATAAAAACAAGCAAACACACACACACACACACAACATTTTTCACTCTCGCACTCATGGAGTTCTTAACTCCTCTCAATCTCACTCATGTCAAACTCCTTCATCATTATGTTCCTCTTTTTCTCCTGAATTGCTTGAAATGATTTTTTATATGTTTCGCTGCTTGAATCAACTGAGAACTGTGCACGCTCATCAAATTGCATGACTGGGCACCCATGCATTGATGGGTAGTGTGGATGTGCTATTTATGGGTTCAGGGGCACTAAGCACATGGTTCCTACTTTCATGCATCAGACGCTCCATCTAGGGCATACAACAATGGGGTGTTATTCTGGTTAGTTTAGGGATGTTAAGCTCTCTAGAGTTATGACGAAATTGGGTCTCTTAGAGTGCTTGGGTTTTGCCTGTCAAACACTCACATTTTGACTTCTCTTTCTTTTTCACATCTATGCTCAGCACTATCACATGGTTGTTGACTATGGTAGTGGTGGTGCTGGCTTAGTCCTTAGCCAAAATTTGTCCTCTTTTGTTCTCCAAGTGATATTTCAACGTGTATTCTACATACAAAAAAAAATTCATATTTCACAAGCATAAAATTAATAAAAAAATATTATAAAACACAACATAAAACATTATATTTTACCACACATCACCTTCTCCCAAACGTACATATTATTTTACCTCAAATAATCAAGTTCTATCATTTTTAGAAAGAATTAAATTATGAATAATCTTTAAATTATTACAGAAAATTGGATGAGATAAAGAAAAGATTGACATTTTAGTCTCTAACAGAGAAAAAATAGGGTTAAATTATAATCGTTAAAGAGTTTATTTTAGAACGTAATACAAGCTTTACTATTAAAACCAACCCCCCTCCCCCATTCATTCTAAGTAATAATATTAAAAAAACGTTAAAATAGAAAAAAAACTATTTATTGTAAAACCACTATAAAAATCACTATTTAGGTAAACCTTTTTTAGCTCTTAATGAAATCATAAGAGAAGAAGACAGATGAATGTTTTTATTATTAGAGATCACTTCAAAAGAAAACTACAATAACCCATATTTAAGAGAATTTTTCTGCCATTTTCTTGGGGGAGACGATCATTATCATTTATCTTAGAGGTCAAAACCATAGAAAAATTACTAGGAAAAGAAATCTCCATAGTAATATTCAAATCATTAACAACTTGTGCAACACTTCATTACCATCTTAAAAATCAAAATAGCTAGAAGAGATTTTAATTATGGTATTCAAAACAAGAGAATGTACAAAAGGGATAACATGAGAAATAATATTAATACGTTCAGATGAATGAGGCTTACTCATGCTACCTTAAGTTCTTTTAACATTGTTAAATATATTCCTACTTCTCCCTTGAAATGCTAGGATAACACTGGAAAGACTTGTAGAGGATTTAAGGCAGAAGAAAGATCATGGGCAAAGGTAGAGCATGTTTTACATGGTGCTGACTTCTACTTGTCTATACTGGTGAAACAATTTCTCTACCTTTAATATCCAAATTAATAGATTTATAAAGGGAGGAATCAATAGATGTATGAATACTAACCCAAGAAAATGTTAATCTAGAACCCATAGCCAGGAGAGAGTCTTTAGCTAGAGGCATGCCTTTTACGGTAGAAATTTTATAAATTATAGATTTATACTAATAATAAAGAGGGAGATTAGGGAATTTAACACACTTAGGCTTATTTTAAAAATCTTATTTGACAATTTTAACCTTAGGGGTGCACTTCTCAAAAATAAAAGGTTTATCATTTATAAGCTAGAGACCATCCATGAAAACACAATTCAATCTTCCATACAATAATAATAATAATAATAATAAAAAAGAAAGATACCTTCTATAATTGAAATGAGTTCAATATAACCTTTAAGCTTCCATATCTTCTTGATAACTTGTATAAAAATTACTATACAAAGGCCTCTTTTCAAGTGCATAACCCATCAATGAAAGATTCCATTATTTTGAACCTTCATCAACATCATACTTAAAAAATAGAGTTTATTATATGAAAGATTGAAATAAGAGAGGGAAGGAATATGAGAAGAATCAAGTTTTAAAATATAAATAATCTTTTCAAAATTTATGTAAACAACTTATTTTGAACTTTAACTCAATATAAATTTTTAAAATAGAAGTTAACATAACAAACTCAAGTTGCTTAGCTCAAATGAAGTCAACCTCTATGCAAGTCTACCCTTTCATTTAGGTCTTCAAACATTTATTTTCTCACAGGCATCATTGATAATCAAGAAAGATATAATACATAACTTTAATGAAGAGTGTGCTAATTAGTAATTATTTAAGTAACTATGAAAGAGCCCTCACATAGGAATGTCATACCCCATAATATAATAAATCTTACCTTACATCTACAAGGTAAGGAAAAAATCATGGTTCTGCAGATTGTAAATCATGAGGATTTTCATCATTTTAGTGATTATATCAATTATATGATAATATTTCTATCTTTTAGAACAGTATTCTATTTTTTAAATGTTGTATCTGATCATTTAGGTAGCAATCTAGATATATTCCTAGAAGAGATCATGTTCCTTCATGAGCTAAATCAATAAACTTGTACATTTCTTTCATACTCTATCTATTTAAGAGGATTCACAAATTCATTCAACTTTGGTGTTAATATGCAAGCTCGTATGTTTAAAAGTGGTTTTGAATTTACTTAAGAAATTTTATTGAGGTTAAGATTTCTAGATTTTACTTCTTAAATTTTCATTTTAGGATTTGAAAATGATTTACTTAAGTTTGGAGAATTTTAGTTTTAAGTGTTAATTTGAACCTATTTTGTTTAAGTTTATTTCTGAAATAGATTTGTTTCATGTTTTATTTTGAAAGAGTTTTGTTTTAAGTTTCTTTTTGAAATTGTTTTGTTTTATGTTTTATTTTGAAAGAGTTCTCTCTAAGATTCTTTTAGAAATATATTTGTTTTAGGTTTGAGTCTCGAAAAAAAAGGTACTTTTTCTCTTAAGAATTTTCCATTTAGTTTTCTCTTAAAGTGGGCTTGTTCAATTTAAATAATTTTGGTCGACCTTGTTTTATTTTGTAAGTGTTATTTAAAAGAGATTTTCTTTAAGTTCATTTTTTTTAAATGTCATTATTATTGATCAAGTTTTATTTGGAAAACCATATTAAAGGTTATAATATTATTTTTGTTTTTCTTTTGAAAAGGTTATTTAAAAAAATGATGTTGCTCAATTTCTTTAGAAAGAATGTTTTATTTGTTTTAGTTTTAAAAAGGTTTATGTTGTTTATTGAGAATTTTACTATTTTTAAAAAATTCAAGTTCAAAATGATGGGCTTATCAAGACCTAAGAGATTAGAGCATATACAAGCTTATCTCACCTCATAAGATTACTTCTTTTTTAATGGAGCTCACTTTAATCTTATATATATATTTTATAAAGTAGTCGTTTTGGAGCATTTAGATTTATACATGCTTTTTTAAAGGTATATCATTTAAATCACCTTTGAATTTATGTTTCTTTTTTTAAAAATAGTTCATATGGAGCAATTTTGAGTTTATGTATGATTTTATAAAAATTGTTCATTTGAAGCACTTTTGAATTTACGTATATTTTATAAAAATATTTTCTTAAAACTAATTCCAATGTATTTGGATTAATTAACATCAATCAATTACATAGACCTTGCAAATCACTCATGACATATCTAATTTAATATAATTATTTCTAATCATATAAGTATTATCATTTATTTTAATCTATCCTAATCATGCTTTTCACTTAAACTTTGCTCTTTGCATGAAATATAAGACCATAAGCATGGAAGGTTTACTATTGCACATAAAATTAGAAGTATGGAGACTTCTATATTGCACATAAAATTACAAGCATGGAGGGTTCACTATTTCCATAAATCAAAATCATGGTGGGTTCACTATTGCACATAAAACAAGTAGCTTGGAAGTGAACAACCACATGGTAATTACCTACTTTTGTGGAAGACAGAGTTAAGTAACTACTTTTACATGGGAGATAGAGAAATAAACATATGATTTGGTTTCTTTTTTTTGCATAATATATAAGCATAAGCATATGGGTTTTTTCTAACATGAAACATACACATGAGCCACAAAGTTTTAATCTTTACATGGGATATAACATAAGGCACATGATGGTTCTATTGCTTAACTGGTGAAGATTTACCATAAGCATAAACCACCGCATGGTGATTTGCATTAATTTACATTAACATTTGAAACTTTACCATATATATAACTACCACATGGTGATTTTGCATAGGATAGGTTTAATATGTGTGTTAGTTTTTCTGATAGAGGTTATATGCAGAGGATGATTATATTTTTAGGGTTTTTGTTATGAGTGAGGTGGGGGAATTGATGAATGAAGTAGGTTGATATTGAGAATGGGTAAGAAGAGGGGATGTGGTGAGTAAAATGGGATGGTTTTGGGTATGGGTAAGTGATCCCGATTTTTATATGTAAGGATTTATGAAGTTGACACTTCTACAGTGCCAAAAACTTGATCCTTATATGAAAAGTAAATTGTGTAAAATATATATAATTATAGACTATTAGTAATGAGATTCTACATAAGTATACGTATCATTATCAAGTAATAATGGACTTTCTATTTAAGCTCCAAAAATTGATCCCACGGGGAAGGTGTAAGTTAGCAATGATAAATTTTAATAGAAAATCAAACGATATCACTGTCACTAATTTTGAATATTGGAATATTAACCAAATTGAATTACTTAACTATTAGCAAAACGAAAATGCAAATTTTGAATAATAACTACTATTCTACTAACTATGTTTATGTAATGAAGATTTCTCATGTGAAAAAGCATCCTTTCCACTACAATGAAATTCTGGAGAAATGAGATAAGATAAATGTTTATAATATGTATTGTGCCAAATAGAAGCAATTTTAATTCTCTACTCTGATAAAGTGCATAGAAAATCATTGGTTAATCCTAGGTTTAGTCCCTAAATTCATGGCTAGGCTAGGAGGATGCCAGTTCCCACTTCCCTTCACCTGAAGGCTAACTCTCGCTTTAGTTTTTAAACACTAAGACCAAATTGGGAAATTTATTCTGTCACCCTAAAAATTCTCCACTTCTACACTCAACAAAGAATATTTTCCTATTTATTTGCACTTAATTTCATGAATGAATTTCTCCTTCATGAAATCACATGTGATCCTAACTCTGTTATAGAACACATACTCTGTTTCCCGAATCATATATTTCACAACATATTTTAACAAATCAATTGACCAAATTGAAAAGTAAATTAAGTTCAAAGTTGAAAAATCATCACAATTTATTTTATATTTTAATTATGACACATTCATATTATCTCTTCATTTCTCCATATCTTAGAATAGGGGGAAAAAAAGAGGAAACTACTCAGACTTCGTGAGAAAGATGTAATAAAACACAAATTTCATATATAAAAGAAAGTTCATACAACATTAAATAAACAAACAAACTTATCTGAAACTCTTTCTCAAAGCAAATCCTTTGTAGCCTTTCCTTAGAAATGCAAGAAGAAGAACTCTCTTACTTTTCTCCTTGTCCAACACTCTTATAGAAAGTTTCACTCTAAATCTCACCACAAAAACTCTAAACTATGAAAGCAAAATTACTCATTGACTCCAATATGTGGTGGAATGAAGATGGATTATGGAAATTTAGCGTGGTGGAAAGTTGTAGAGTGAAAAATGAACGTAGAGGAGCCCCTTTTCTGATAAAATTTGGCCCCAAATAAAGCCCAAGGTTGGTTCTCCAAGAGATACCTCCAAAAACTCATCAAAAATTGTCCAAATACATCAAACCTTCTAGAAACGGGGTCTGAACCGCCATTGGCATCGTCGACGCTAGTCTGACACCGTCAGCACTGAGTAAAAATCCTCCAGCTTTCGGTTGTTCTGCGCCGTCGATGCTGACCTTGGCGCTAATGGCGCTGAGTATTTCCTCAAAAATGTCATTTTGACTCCAAATTACATTCTTTTTGCTTTAAGCCCTAAAAATCAACAACCTGTAAGAAAATGTCAAAAAACATTCCATTAAAGTGCAATATCACCAAAAATAGGTATAAAATATGGGTCTAAAAATACATGTATTTTCAGTGTATCAGTAAGGAGAAGTAATGGTGAGTGCTAGGTGTAGGGTTTATAAAGGGAGAGATATTGGTGAATTCTTGGTTTAGGGTTTAAGAAGGGAGAAGTAACGAGTGGCCAGTTTAGAGTGAGAAAATGTGAGAGAGAGACAGAGATAGAGAGAGACAGAGGGGTAAATACGGTTCGATCATCGTGAGAAAATGAAATGAAAGGGGAGAGAGGATGAGAGATCCATCTTAATCTTCTAATCTACATCATGAAAGTCTTAAGAAAAAAAAATAAGAATTACCTTCACTTGAAGATCTCTTGGTTGCTTTATCTTGGATGAACAAAAATCTCCTTGTCATTGGATGAAGTGCTCTCTCCTTATCCTTGGATGAATTTTCTCTCCATGCTTCCTTGATTTCCATAGTGTGGTTCTTAGTTGGAAGAGAAGAGGAGGGGGAGAGAGAGGAAAGGGGGCTTTGGTCTTGATATTTAGAGAGGAGAAGAGATGAAGGGAGGAAGCGAGTGTTTAGTTTGTAGAGAGGAGAGGAGAGGAGAGGAGAGGAAGGAAGGAATAGAGGGCTTGATTTATGGAGAGGGGGGTAGAGGGAGGGAGTCTGAAGAATTAGATGAGGGGAAAGTGTGGAATGAGAGAGGAAGGCTTCCACCAATAGAGGAGGGAGTTAGTGGGGTGGGTTTGGGGGGAGTTTTGGAAGTAATTTTTAAAAAGGGAAGAATATTTGAAAGTAAAATGAGGGGGTTAAAGTGCTTATGGTGAAAAATACAAAAGGATTCTAGTGTTCCAAATCATTTTGAAAAATTTTAACTCTAGTTCAAGATATTAAGTTGAAATGGCTTGGTGGTTATGAGGTGATTACGGTGGTCAAAAAATTTTGACTTAGACTCATTTGATACAAAAAAAAGTATAAGGAATTTGGTTATGCAATTGATATTGGTCAGGGTGAGCCCCATCTCAAAATATTTCTGGTCAATGTGGGCCACACCTTAGAAGAGAGAAAATTTGCTAAATTTTGAGTTAGAGCTTTTAGTGGAGTTTAATGGATTATATTAAGTGTTTTTAGTTCATTTTTATTTTTTTTGAATTAAGGCTTCAATTTGAGTTCATTTTGAATTATTCATTTTATTATCAAAATTATTGTCTAAATTATCGTCGGCTTATCACTCCCCCAAACAGAGTCAAAATTCAACATAGAAAGGGATATTTAAAGCTTTAAATGATCTAGATGCCCTTGAAAGATTGTTTTGAAAAAAATAACGATTCATTAAAATATTTTTGCTTGACCATTTTTCTTGTATGGAAACTCTAAGTACAATATTTATATAAAAATACTGTCCAACATTGACCGCCAAACTGGTTAGCATATTTTTATATGTGATTAAGAATATTATGCATCTTATAGAATGTAATTATGATCACTAACTAGATTATCTTGTGAAGAAAATAATATTTAAAGGTGCAAGGAGCACTTTTCATGCAATGAAAACTTGAACTTAAAAGTTTTATGTAAAAAATGTATCATATGATTGTCAAATTTATTTGTATGATCTTTTCATGTGATAATAAACATCGTACAACTTTCATAATGAAGCTTCAAACCCTATGATAATTTGGAGATGAATTAATAAATTCGGGGTATTCATTGGTTAAGACTGATTTTTAGTTCAATTTTAGAGTTTGAATGAAGTTGGTTATATTTGG
This sequence comes from Phalaenopsis aphrodite, assembly GCA_003013225.1. Taxonomy (NCBI): domain Eukaryota; kingdom Viridiplantae; phylum Streptophyta; class Magnoliopsida; order Asparagales; family Orchidaceae; genus Phalaenopsis; species Phalaenopsis aphrodite. The sequence goes on along the minus strand of NEWO01000425.1, from coordinate 584,451 downwards.
TTCTATTTTGATTTAGTTGATTTCAATTTTTATTTAGTTAAATTTTAATTTTATTTAATTAGGGTTTAGCTTAAGTTTCTGCTCAAATGAGGTTCAATTGGATAAAAATCAAGAAAGGGTTGGCTAAAAATTGAGGTCAACAATAATAAATTTATAACAACAATATATAAGTGATTTACACATTCAATTGAGATTATCAATAAGTATTCTCAATTGGGTTAATGATTTTAAAATGTCTGTTTACTAAAATTATGAACCTCAAAGATTATAACTTTTAAAATAAAGAAGGAGAGATACTAAATAATTACAATTGTATACCTTATTTTAATGTATCTTTTACTACTATGATTTTTCTTGATGTTTAATAAAATATCAAAAATTTGATAGCTCTTCTCAATTAAATATGTGCAAGAGCAATCAATAGAACACATGAATACTCATATCCTCAAAAGCCTAAAAGGTGGAATATACAATATAGAAAATAGGTTTGCAAATGAATAAGTCTCTTGATTCTATTATTCACATGTTGGTTACATATATTTAGGAAAAATAATATCTAATAATTATAACTTTACCAAAATATCTACCATAACTTAAAAAAGGAAATAGTCTAAAATAATAATAAAATAATATAGAATAATAATAGAATAAACTAATCAAGATTTTCTTAAGTTGTCTCAATCAAATTCTTAAAGATCTTCTCATATTTCCACACACTCTCTCAAGTTGTGTCGTAGTGTTATGGAGACCAAGCTTAGCATTTAATTATACGAAGTTCCTTAAAGGAAGAGCTTTGGAGAAGACATTAACAACTTGTTGGTGTGTCAAGATGTAGCTTAGTTATAAAATTCCCCAGTTAGCCCTTTGAATAATGAAGTGTCTATCAACTTCAATATGCTTTGTACTATCATGAAGCATAAGATTGGTAATGATGATACCTGCTTCACTATTACAAAATATCTATGTAGGCTTATTGGAGATACATCACAGTTCTTTGAATTTTTTTTGAAATAGGATCTCCCTTTACAATTTCTCAAGGTGAGTGCATTATATTCTAATTATGTACTTCTTCTAGAAACAATATCTTGCTTCTTGCTTCTCTATGTCACCAGACTTTCCCATACATAAAAGATATAGTAACCTATGGTGGACCTTTTATTAGTGAGTTCTTCAGTTCAACTAGCATCACTGTAAACTTCCACATCTCTATTCCTAGTTTTTTACAAACTTATTCCAAAACCAAGTGTCTTCTTAAGAAACCTTAGTATAATATACACCATCTCAAAATACTCTCTGTTTGGGCTATTCATGTATTGACTCACAAAACTGATATAGTATGCAATATCTAGCATCATATGTGACAATTAGATGGGTTTTTTTTACAAATATTTGATATCTTCCGTTATCCATAGGTACAATTTCATCTCCCCCATTTGACTTCTAATTAGGATCCATTTGATTATCAATGAGATTTCATCCAATCATCCTTATCTCCTTTAATAATTCTAGGATGTATTTCCTCTATAATAAAATGATGCTTTTTTAAAAAAAAATTGTTACCTCCATTCCTAAAAAATATATCTTGGCTCTTATTTATTTGATTTTAAACTCTGAGGCAAGCACCTTTTTTTATTTTGAAAATCTCTCATTAATCACCATCAGTAAGAATTATATCATCCACATATACTATCAGTTCATCAATCTTACATCCTTGAGTGTATTTTACAAATAGAGTATGATCAGTTTGATTTTGAAAGTACTCATTACATATCATAGGTTTAGAAAACCTTTCAAACAGCATGATTGGTGCTTAAGCCCATAAAAGGCTTCCTGAGTTTGTATATTATGTGTTTGTTAGAATCATTCATAAGTTATGGTGGTATCTCCATATATACTTCTTCATCCAAATCATCATTCAGAAAGATATTTCTTTATGTTAGGTTGATGCAATCACCATTTCTTTTTAATTGTTAATAAAAGAACACTATAATAATACCAAGTTTGGTAGTTGGTGTGAATTCTTTTTTATAGTTAATCCCAAGCTTGAGTGAAACTTTTTACTACAAGTGGTTTTGAACCTGTCAAAACGCCCATCAATTAAACACTCATTTTCACCCAATTTGCTTATTATTCTAAGGGAGTTTAGTAAAAATATATGTACAATTGTGCTTTAGTTCTTGAATCTCCTTTTCAACTGCTTTTCTCTATTTTGGATTTACAAGACCTTCATGAATGGATTTAAGAATTTGCATACTCTCAAACTTAAAACAAAAATTTTGTAAGATGAGGACTGCTTTCCAAAAGCAACCTACTTCTGAATTGGATATCTAATGCAACTTTCTTTATCACCAACATTGGAAGAGGAAGGGGTTATCTCATGAGTACTAGGCTCCTCTTTTTTGAAATTTCAAGTGAATCCAAACTCAGGTTTTAGTTTTAGTTGTTATGTTCTTCCAAGTTGTCTTCCATCTACTTATATTTTTTCTTCTTCCTTGTGTGCACACAAAGCTCTTTGTTTAAAACTTTAGGTTGGGTTGGACGGGAATCTCTAACCAGGATAGGATGGTTGGGTGGAGTAGGTGGTGAGGCCATATAAGTGGCATCAAGTGCATCCCAACATTGATGTTCATTTACACTATGTCAGTGAATATAATATTTGGGATAATAGAATTGATTTTTAGAAAATATGACATTTATAGAGTTGTAGTAGTTTACATTAGAAGATAGTATTCTTTATAGCTCTTTTTATTGGTGGCACACCTAAGAAAAATACATTTGATAGATTTAGGGTCATATTTTATGTGATTTTGGGAATGAAGGTGATCAAATAATACACACCCAATTAAATGGGATGGTAAAAGAGAAAGCTTTAAGGTGAGAATAGGTAACTATCAAAATATGAAGAGGTATTTTGAAGTTAAGTACCAATCTAGGCATTTGATTGATAAGATATGTTATAGCAAAAAAAATTCCCCTTAAAAATTTTTAGAAACTTGATGAGGCATCATAACCGAGTGGGATACCTCAAAAAGATGTTTTTTTTCTTTTTCTACACAATTTATTGTAAGGTATCAATACATGAACTCACATGGATGATTCTATTTTTTGAAAGATAGGACCCAAGGATATAGTTAAAATATTTCATTGCATTATCATTTTGAGGATCTAAAACTTGAATTAGAATTATATTTGAATCATGTTATGGAAGGTTGGAAAGATTTGGGAAATTTTAGATTTTTCCATTAGGAATACCCATGTGGTTGTAGTGTGATCGTCAATAAATGAGACAAAACATCTGACCCCACTTAAGATTTTCACTTATGGAGGACCTCAAATATCACTATGGATAATAGAATAAATGGTGTGAGGCTTTGTACTGAGTTAGAGGATAAATATTTCTGGTGTATTTAGCAAGTTGATAACAATTATAATTTTATTGATAAATAAAGAAGGAAACAACTAGGCAACATAATTGAAATTATAATAACCTGTCTACAAATTCATAATAAAGACATGTTTTTCATTGATATGAACTCAACAGATTCAAAATTTTTAGGTGGATATGGAGGTGGAATCAGATGTCTATTTAAAGAGAGACTTTTCTTAAGCAGATATGTCTTAATGCTTTTCAACACTGCCAATCTCCTTCCCCGACTCTACCATTTGAAATTTATAAAAGTTCTTAAAGAATTTCGTTATACATTTCATATCATGAATAAGCTTATGAATTGAAATCAAATAAAATTCTAATTGTACAACATATAAAATAAAGGAAAGAGTAATATCCAGAGAGAGATCAACATCTTCTTTCCAAGTAATATTTAATTGTGATCGATTTACAAATCTTATCAATTTAAATTGAGGGGCCTCTTGATAGTTGACTAGTGCATTGATATTTTCGGTCATATGATCAGAGGCTCACGAATCTATGATCCAAGTTCTATATCTTTCATTATTGCAAGATAGGAGAAATATATATTACCTTGAAATGTCAAAAAATTGGCGTGCTACTCTGCGTTACCTCCAAGGAGTTTTCTCAATACTTTACCCCTCTCCATGGTGGATGGTTTAGCCAACCCTTCGAATATAGTAGCAGCTTTACCCTTTTTCTCTTGATCTTTCCTTCTTTGTCCCTGTTCCAATTATTAGTCTTTCTATGAAGTTTCTAACATTTGTCTTCTTGAATATTCACATTTAGGATGATTATTGTTGAGCTTTGTGCCATTGAAAGAACTATGTGTGTACAGAGTCAAGCTTTGAGTACCTGATAAACCCTTATTTTCAATCAGCACCAGGTTCCCCTTGCTCTCTTATCTCCTGAATTTAGTAAAGGCTTAAGGGTTAGATGGAAGAGGCTTCGTTCTCATGATCCTCCCTCCGACCTTATCCAATTCTTGACTTAGTCCAACTAGGAGTTTGATAGTTTTCTTCTTCTCAATAATGAATTAAGACATCATGGCATCATGTGGACATTCCACACATGTGTCTCAAACATATCAAAATTTAGCCAATACATTGTAAGAGTATTGAAGTATTGGGTGACACTTTGTTCTTCTGTATGAAGTTCATGAAGCTTGGTTTTTATCTCAAACAACTCTGTGGTGTTCTCAACATAGGAATATGTTTTCTTGCAGCCTACCAGATTTCTTTGGTAGTTTTGTAGAGAAAAATATTTTTCTCCCACTTTTTGCCCTCTCATGTGAGAGGTTTTTCTTTCCCTTTACCACAAATGTGCATTAGTATGGATTGGGACCATTAAAGAAAGTTATGGCCATTGATTTTATAATTTGTAGTAAAGTTAAAGAGTTTATGACTCATCTAGATAGAATCCCTGATAGATATGATTCAAAATTAATTTTTGGAGTCCACCCTGGAATCTTCATTTGTACTTACTCATAAGCCCTATGCACGCTTAGAGTTAGAATTGTGGAAGAGGAAGGAGTTCTAGAAGCTACTTGCTAGGTTATCCTTGTAGCAAGATCTCGACTGTTAGAGGAAGGCAACATGTGGGGGACAACGACCGTCACTGCTTGCTCAGAAAAGATCCTTGTTGTGATCCTTTTGAAAGTAGCAATAGATAGAGAACAACAACTAACAATGCTTGCTCATTAAATCTCCAACAGCTTGCTCGGGGAAGATCCAACTGCTTGTTGTGATTCTTTTCTAGATCTATGACTTTGTTTGCTCCAGATTAATTCAATGGAACTTCCAATCAAAGGAGCAATCATGTAATCCAACAACCCTACAGAAAACCAACAATAGATCCACGACTCTACTTGGACCAACGACATATCCACAACTATGTTTGCAAAGGTTCTTGCGGGAGATGAAGCAGGGACCAAGATGGCTAGTAGGTACGGTATGGGAAGAGCTCTGTCGCTGGTAGCTACAGAGAGAAGTCTTAGCCAAGGGCCTGTAGAAAGATCGATGAGTATAGGGAAGATTTCGACGTTGGATGGCTGCTTGAGTGGCTCTGAAGGCTTAAAAAAACAATCTAGGATTTACTTCCTAAGGCTCTAATACCATGTAAATAATAGGTTTGGAGATTAATAATTAATTCTCTTGATTATAATATTCTTATGTAAGGCACATCTATGATATATATATATACATATATATATATATAGGGAAAACAATCTCTCCTAATTTATGAACTTACCAGGCATATCTAACCTAAATCAGAAAATAAAATATTCTGAAATAAATAAATAAATAACGTAGAATAAGAAGAAAATAAACAAATCAAGAATTTCCTAAATTGTCTCAATCAAATCCTCCATCAGATTTCCTTCCCCCATAATCTTCTCAAATTTCCACATATAATACTGTGGATCATCAACACAAACTATCATGGGAGTGACTTCAATGTTCTTGACTTCTATTTTGTCGAGAAGAAAAGATTGTGCACAAAGACCATGATATCTTCAAAGCTGCTGTCATTAACGATTTCAAAGAGTTTAAAGAGTCTCAATCTTGTTCACATGGCACTAAAATATAAACTTTTTTTAAATTCAGTGTAAAAAATACAGAGCATATACAAATAAATTTACGTTAATCCTCAAATTCAAGCCCAAAGCCAACTTTTGGGAAATATATGGTAATTAAATGAGTAAATAGCAAACTACATATTGCATTCTCACAAATGATTTAATTTTTACATTTTTTTTTTTCTAATATGAAAACAAGGTTATTCTCCCACGAATGACAATCAAAGTGCTTGATAAATCGGTGCAAATCCATGTCTCCACTTCAAACCGAACAAGATCAAACGGCAACTTGTTCTTTAGAGGAGAGCTGATTCTGTATATGTTGGGGAACAACATCGAAATTGGCTAGCTGCATCGTGTAGGAAGCGCGCCCTTTTGTCATTCCACGAAGCGTGCTCACGTATTGGAACATTTCAGCCAATGGAACCAAAGCATCAACAACCTGTATGCTTAAATCATCAGAATTTGATCTTGAAAAATAGCTAAACTCAATAAGTTCTAAGCACAGAAGATTGATTAGGTGGTTGTGTTAGAGAAGAGAACAAATAACTGCATAATATAGTCATATAGATGCAAATCCACAGATTCCATCTTTCACTTTCATTTTCAACTGTTTTATTTTGAATTGCTCAAGATTGCTGTTTTAATATCATTTTGGTATTGTTGTATTCAGTCCAATCACCTAAAATAAAATGGATTGTTGGGAAAAGATAATTAGCAATGAACATTGTAATTAAAGAGCATTTACATCTCTCCAGGGACAGTTCTTAATATATTGTCATATTTATGCTAATGTAGAACTCATACATTTGGTGAATAAATTGCTAATTTTATAAATAACGATTTACTGATGAATAATTGAGTCAAGCCTTGTTCATAGGATTAGTAATGTGGAAATTGACTGACTTGTTCATTTGTCACAACCTATGATTTCTCATCATGTTATTGCTACTAATGGAGAGAAACTGTGTTACTTTTGATGTTATGCAAGGTGCTGAATATCATTTATTTTATTTCAAAGTTTAGTTTAAAATAGAATCAATGTGAAATATGATGATTATGTTAAAATTAAATCAAACTAATTTTGTGTCAAACATAACTACTGACTTATAGATTATGAGTAAGAAACCAATAGATAGATATACTAAGATATGCAAACTAATTTTCTTCATTTGAATAAAAAATTTTCTTCGAGTTTCAATTTTAAGTCCCAAGTTAGATGTATGGTTCTTTTGAGTACATTGCAGATAGGGCTATCTAACTTCAATGAAATATTTATTTTAGCTAATTTCTTCAATATATTTTATGATTGGTTAATAATACACTTTATTTTGTTTAAATTTTACACAACTAAAAATCTATTTGTTGTGATTATAACCATTATACAATTTGCATGGTTTGGTTTTTTTTAATATTTTAAGATTTATTTGATAATGAAATTATTATTTGGATTCTAATTCTTGCGTTTACTATTTGCATTTAAATGAAAAAAGCTATTGGCTTATTTGGTGGTTTATGATCCATGAATCCTAAGATCCCTTGTATAATACATATACCCTAACCATGAATCTTACATCAAATTGGTAGTAAGTTTTAGCCTGTCAAATGTCACATAGAAAAGGAATTATAAAAATAACTTAATTGATTGTTAATGGGATGAAATTTTGGCCACATTAAAACAAGTAAATGAGTTGCTAAATAAGCAAAATTAAATATGTGACAACTTCAACAACCTTAACACAATAATTGAAAATTTGTAAGCTAATCAAGTCCGTGCATATAAACTTGAAGTTGATTACAATCATAAAAATAAGCCAATTCAATTAAATATCAACACTCATATAACATAGAGAAATAATCAAGATATACAATATATAAAATAATTAAAAACAATGCTTATGAAAATCATGAACATTGACATTTTCATATGACAGAAGATATTAAAATGGAAGTTAAAGTTGAAGTCTCAATCTATGATAGTAAACTGATCCTATAATATTTATTAATTGGGTAATGGATTTAGAATTTCTTAAATGACAAATTATATATGAGGAATGACTAGAAATATTTGCCAAAAAAAAAAATTAACTGGGCAAACTAAAATTTATAGGTTGAACATGGAGTGGTAAAGAATAACTATGAAAGAACTTATTGAAATCAATGAAGCCTTAAAAAAATATTTGTTCTTTTCATACATGATCATCTCTTTGATGAATTCAATTTAATAAAACCAAAAACCAAAACTATTTTTGAATAATAAAAAGATTTAAAGAACCATAAATGTATTCTGAGATCATTGAAAATCTTAAAATCATGATTACTCTAGGCATTCCAAATCTTGTAAAAATATTTTTTCTTAAAAATTTTGCAACACTTTTGGCATCACAATGGGATAAAGCGATCACTTCAATCTATTTTGAAACATAATTCACAGCTATTAAAATATAATTTTTTCAGAAGATGGTATAAATGGTCCCATAAAATCTAAACCCCAAACAAAAAAAAATTTCAACTTCAAGGGTAAAATTTAGGGCATTTCATTTCTTCTAGAAATATTGTTTACTCTTTAATATCTATCACATGCTTTTATATAATAATTAACATCCCTAAATAATGTAGGCCACTAAAATCCAGTTTGCAAAATTTTAAATGCAATTTTATCAACCCCAAAATGTCCTCCGAAATCAGATTTATGACACGTTAGGTCCAATTTGAGACATGAAATCAAGAATAAATAAATAAAAAAAGATAACACAACACATTCTATTACTTGAGCATACCTTCAACTTGCATTAAATAATGAGCATACATTAATTATTTTTCTAAGAGTGTTACTATATATATTGGCAGTGTGTCATTTTTAGTACCGAGCAATTTAGTTTGTTTAGGCTAACACATCTAAGAGTAATAATACTGCAATTAATTTGGATACCAAGGGGAGCTCAATTCCATCTACATCTAGGTCTAAGATTTTCACAAAGGAATAGTTTGTGTCGTTAAATTGATCATTATGCTAGTGTGTCATATGAGGAACTTGCATATAAATATGGACTGAGAAAATGAAATCATACATTTTGATGTTTTTATAAGTATGTCGAGTTGGTGATTATAAGAATTCTTTCATTGATTATTTGAATTATATGACTTCTCTTTTCATTGAATCAAATTAGAAAAGAATTTCCATTTGTCAAAACATATTTCAAACAATAGGAGAAGTTTTGCAAACTCATAAACGATAGTAAGAGTTCTTGTCTAAGTTTACCCAGATTGCAAGAAATTGAAATATGAACCATACGTTTGTGCCTCAAAAGTAAGGATGGATTAAATTACTATTTCTATGTCTCCAAGGTATTTAGTTTTAATTTAGCTAGCCATCTATACCAGTACAATTTAGGGTGATGCACTACTCATAGATATTGCTCATATTACTTTGGTTAGAACTTGTCTTTATGATTTGGAAGTTTCTCAGTTTGAGAGGGATAATACATATGATTCCAAGACTAAAAAGAGAAGGAAGATTCTGAAACTTATAAAAAGCCTAAGAGTAAGGGTTAAGTTTGCAAAAGAATCTAGCTCCTAATGACGTGAAAAGCAATTTAGCATCTTTTAAGTAAACATGCATTTGAGAAAAAGAGTAAGAAATAAAGTGTAATCTAAACCATAGTAATTATTGAGTTAAATAATGTAATGCTTAAAATTGTACTGTAACAAATGATATTATGAAGTGGTGGATACAACAACAACAAAGCCTTAATACCACTACGTGGGGTTGGCTACATGAATTCTTTTTCTCCATTGCGTCCTATTTAGTGTCATATTTTCATTTAGTTCTAATAAATTAAAATATTTTTTTACAATAAGCATAAGTCTTCCTAGGTCTACCTCAACCTTTCTTAACATAAGTCGAATCTAAAACATCTACTCTCCTAATCGGATCATCAGATGGTCGACACTTAATGTGACCAAACCATCTAAAACGACTTTCTCTAATTTTGTTCGTCACAGGAGCTGCTCCAACCCTATCATGGATATAGTCATTTCACATTTTTTCTCTAAGTGTAAAGCTACTCATCCACCTAAACATTCTTGTCTTGACAACACTTAACTTTCTATTATGCTTCTCTTTTAAAGGCCAACATTTAGCGACATAAAGCATTGCAGGTCTCACCACCATCTTATCAAATTTTTCTTTCAGTCTAAGTGGTACATTTCTATCACACAAAATGCCCGAAGCATTCCTCCACTTCAACCAACTAACTTGAATTTAGAAATTTGTCTTGATGAATTTCCTAACAATAATTAGTAATGAAACATAAACATAAATCAGGTCATTGATTCAGTTCCTAGATCATCATTTCCTAATATATCTCATTATGAGATTGGGTAATATAGTGGTATGAATAGAAATACAATTGATTCTCATACTTTTGTGATGTCACAAAGAGTGGTCAAAAGAGAGTCAAATTGGGTCTTTTGAGCTAGGACAACGAAATGATTAGGATAACTCAATGCTCACACCATTCAAACAACTCAGGACCTAACACATAAATGATCCCATCAACAACAATGCCCAAAAAAATAACATGACTAAAAGAAAACTTAGCAACATAAGGGCCAGATAAAGTGAAAAATAAATAACAGTTCAACCAAATGGTCCTAAGCATATAAAAAACACTCTACGAAACACTAAAAAAAACCTAATTGTGAATCTATTATCACTGAATGAAGCTCCAAACCACAAAAAAAAAAAGATGAGAGCACAGATTGCTATAGCTGCTCTATGTCTATTAGAAAAGATGTATCTCTCTACAAAGTATTGAACTCATGAGATCGGCACCAAACATGTGACCGAGACATGGACTCAATAATGACAGCATAATCAATTATATAGATGACACCATAGATCCTATTTGCATGTATGTACAATCCGTAAAGAGAATAAATTAATTAGAGGCTTGACCACAATTCAACATTAAAGCCCAACACTTAAAACATTGAGAGTAAAATATGCAAGCAATAGAAACACCAAATGAAGCTCAATTGAAGTAAATATTCATAAGAAGTTAAATTACATATGATAGAACACAAAAAAAAAAAAAATATCAGAGGAATTGAAGCACATTTTGATAGATTTTTTAAAATGCACAACAAATTAACATAGATAAAGATTCAACATGACGAATTAATCTGATAAGCAATTCAATACACATTAAGCAGTTTTCAAGGTAACTCGATCTGATATCAAGCATGAATTATGAAAATAATATTATTTCTCAAATTTTGTCGACTAAACTGAACAAGTATGAATGACTTTGAAGTGATCGCTAAAGATGCCTCATGTTATTGGAAGTTAATTTACATATGTAGAACACATTACAAAAAAATGCAATTAGAGCACGCATGGGATAGATTTAAAATACATAGCAAACTAACAACAACAACAACAAGCCTTTATCCCATTAAGTAGGTCGGCTACATGAATCCTTTTTCTCTATTGTGTGCTATTGAGTGTCGTATTTTCATTTAATTCTAATAGATTAAGACCATTATTTATACAGTATGCATGAGTCTTTTTAGGTCTACCTTTGCCTTTCTTAACACAAGTTGAATCTAAAACAACAAACAACACGAGAAAATTCTATATGACAATTCAATTTAGAAACAAATTTAGCGCAAAACAAGAAGTTTATAAGAAAACACACTTTGATATTGAGCATATGTTAATTTTTTTTCTAAGAGGGTTATCATATATGTGGGAGTGCGTCATTTTTACTACTGATCAATTTTAGTTTGTTTAACCTAATACATGTAAGAGTAATAATACTACAATTAATTTGGATACTAAAGGGACTTAATTGTATCTACATCCAAGTCTTAAAATTTTCAAAAAGAAACAGTAAGTGTCATCAAATTGATCATTATGCTAGTGTGTCATATGAGGAACTTGCAAATAAATATGGAGTGAGAAAATGAAATCATAAATTTTGATGATGTTCATGAGTATGTTGAGGAGTTGGTGATTATTAGAAAAATTTCATTGATTATTTGAATGATATGAGTTGTATCTTGACTATTCTTATCATTGAATATAATTAGAAAAAAATTCCATTTGTCGAACATATTTCAAACATTAGGAGAAACTTTGCAAAATCATAAATGTTAGTCGGAGTTAAATAAATATTGTGTCTAAGTTTACCCAAATTGCATGAACCTGAAACATGAACTACATCCACAATATAGATGAATGAAATAATGACTTTTGTGCCTCAAAAGTAAGGATGGATTAAATTAAAATTTCTATGTCTCAAAGGTATTTAATTTTAATTCAGCTAGCCATTTATACCAATAGAATTTAGGGTGATGCATTACTCCCAGATATTGCTCAGCTAGCCATCTATACCAATAGAATTTGGGGTGATGCATTACTCACGGATATCGCTCATATTACTTCGGGTAGAACTTGACTTCAAGATTTGGAAGTTTCTCAGTTTCTATATGGTTCCAAGACTAATATACGAGGGCAGATTTTGAAACTTATAAAGCCTAAGCATGTGTAAGTTTGCAAAAGAATATAGTAATCCTAATGAAGTGAAAAATATGTTAGCATATTTTAAGTAAACATGCATTTGAGAAAAAGAGTAAGAAAGAAAGTGTAATCTAAAGCATAGTTATTAGTAAGTTAAATAATGCGATGCTTACAATTGTACTTTAGCAAATGATATTAACAAGTGTTGGCTGATTTTAGAAAATTTTCTTGATGAATTTCCTACCAAATAATTACTAATGAAGCATAAACATACATCAAGTCATTGATTCAGTTCTTAGATCATCATTTCCTAATATATCTCATTATGAGAATGTACATTATAGCAGTATGAATAGAAATACAATTGGTTCTCAAACTTTTGTCATGTCACAATGAGTGGTCAAAAGAAGGTCAAATTGGTCTGTTTAGCTATGACAAAGAAATGAATAGGTTAACTCAATGCTCGCATCCATTGAAACAACACAAGATCTAACGCATAAATGATCCAACAACAACAATGCCTAAAAAAATAACATGAATCAAAGAAGACCTAGCAAATAAAATGAAAAATAAATATGTAAAAGCTCAACCAAACGCTCCTAGGAATGTAGAATATATTCTACGAAAAACTTAAAAAACCGAATTGTACACATGCGTCATTGTCCCAAGCTTTGAATAATCTATTATCACTGAATGAAGCTCCATAACACAACAAAATGACGATAACGCAGGTCGCTATAGTTACTCCATGACTCTTAGAAAAGATGAATCTCTTTACTAAGTAATGAACTCATGAGATCGGCACCAAACATGTGACCTAGACGTGGATTCAATGACGATAGCATCATGAATTATATAGATGACACCACAGATCCTATTTGCATGAATGTACAATCCGTAAAGAGAACAAATTAATTGGAGCTTGAACACAATTCAACATTAAACTAACACTCAAAACATTAAAAGTAAAGTATGCATGCAATAGACCAACAAATGAAGCTCAATTGGAATAAATTTTCATGAGAAGTTAAATTACATATGATAGAACACAACAAAAAATTAGAGGAATTGAAGCACATCTAATAGATGTTTTAAAATGCGCAACAAATTAATATAAAAAAAAAATTCAACATGACAAATTAATCTGATAAATAATTAAATACACATTAAGAAGTTTTCAGGAAAACTCAGTCTGATATAAAAAATAATCATGAAAATTGATGTGTGATGGAAAATTTGTGGAGGTAGCGTAATGGATTATCGTTTTAACGTTGCACGAAATAACAGAAGAGAAGTAAGCAGGAGGAGACACATTAACTTTTTACGTGGAAAATCCTTGAAATGGGAGAAACCCACGGGGCCAAGCCCAGTTGAAATAATCCATTATGAATGATGAGTACAGAGGTTCATTCTTCTCCTAAATTAGGGAAGATGGAATTACAAAATTGTATAACTATAATCTGACCTTGGTGACAGCAGGTTGCAAGGGTCATTATTAATTATCGTAGAGGTAGTAATCCGTCGTGAGTGATGTAAATGATTGCTTCATAAGTGTTGATTAGTCAAAGAAACCGTAGTAAGCAGTTACGGGAGCTGTGGACCACATAGACCGCAGTGGCAAGTATGAATGACGTCCGTAGGCCGCCGGGACCGGAGTCGAGAACTGCATGAGCTGATGACCACGTAGTTCGTTTGGGCGAGAATTAATGACATCCATAGGCAGCGAGATGCCAGGTCAGGAGCTGCACGAGTTGTGAACCAGGTAGGTTGTAGGGCCGAGTATGAATGACATCCATAAGTCGTGGAGGTCAGCGTCGAGAGTTGCACCAGCTGTGAACCACGTAGGTCGTTGTTAACACATGGATCGTAGTGATGAGCTAATGTCCTAGGACGATGACTGACGGTGTTGGTTGGTGGTGATTGACGGTGGCAGTCGACAGTGGCTGGCGGCAATCGACGGGTGTGGACGATGGTCGACGGTGGCCGACGATGGTCGAAATGGTGTTAGACTCCAGCTCCTTCTTAGAGCTTCCAATTCTCTCTGAAGCTTAAAGTTTCCCCCCTCATGGGAATGGGGCTTTATTTATAGTGTTCTGGTGTTATTAATGCATGAATATGAATAATTTTGATCGGACGGTCC
>NEWO01000425.1:544304-568408 GCA_003013225.1 Phalaenopsis aphrodite | reverse complement strand
AGTGTCACTTTTGCACATTTCTTCAAGAAATATTGTAGTTTTCTTGCTGCGTTTTTGGGGTAAGATTTTCATGCTCATGTGGTGCTTATATCTGGAGACCCCCTGAGTATCATCACAAGTACTAGGGTTTTTGGGAGGCGATGAGAATTCTACTCAAAGATGAGCGGATTTGTTGTAACTCTTGTACAAGTATATATTGGTCTTTGTAACATTTTTGGTCATCTGATGTAGCATTTATAGATGATGATAATTTATTTTTTTATTCTTTCCACGGTTGTGGTTTTTTAATTGTGCAAAATTCTGCAATTAAAGTTAGCTCACACTTTATAAAAGTGAGAATCGCGTACCTTTTGAGGCTCGTCTCTTCTGAGGTTGTCCCTTTTCGGACTTATGCTTTATAGAGGTTTGAAAGAACTGGTATCTTCTGAGGCTCGTAGCTTTCTAAGGATTTTCAGTGAAGACCCACTTGGGTTCGTCTTCCAGCGGCATGATAGCTTCTTGTTGGGTCTTGCCTTCTGGGCTTGACTTCTAGAGGCATGGTTGAAAGGAGAATTCATTAAAGATGTAAGAGCAGTTCTGAGTTGTACCAGAGATGCTCGACAAAATTAACATGTAACAAAGTCATATGAAACCCACTGAGGACGGTTGACCTATCCTTGGTTGTTGGTCGGAGCTTTTGTTTGACGGCCGTAACTTGTTATGGAAAAGGTCGAACGAAATCCATTAAGGATTTTTGATCTATCCAAGGTCGTATGTCGAAACTTTTACTTGATGACTGTAGACTGTAATGGAAGAGGTAAAATCAAGTCCCCCTGGGATCGAGTAAGCTTAGAATGAGATGTCATCGCTATAGACCGTATGTTTTCTTGGAAATATAGTTGCAATCATACTCAAGAAAAATATTTGACAGCTTATTAGTTGTTACTTTTGAAACTTTTTGTCCCCCAACGTGGGTGTTTTCCATGTGAGCTTGTAAAACAACCCATGTATCGGGCCTTAAAGAGATCAGCTTCTTGATCTAGTTGAAAAACTCCAGTACGATGAGGGGGCGTTGAGAAAATGTTATTTGCGGTGAAGATTGTCCCCCAGTATAGAAGCGATTCTCGAGACTTGTAATCTAAATGAAATGTGGGATGACTTCCCCATTACAGTTGTGCTTGGGATGTTAATATGAACTAACTTTCGAGACTACAGTGAAGGTTACCCTCATCCTGGAAGAAGTTGTGAAATACTGTGTCTGAATAAAATGTGAGAAGACGATCCTACTATAATCGTGCCCGGGACATTGACGTAAACGACTTTTCGAGATTGCAGTGAAGGTTGCGCCCCACATTGAAGAATGCATCAGAGATGATCTTCATGACGACGCCAAACTAATGTGTTGGGAAATTTGTGGCGGTAGAGAAATGGATTATCCTCTTAGCGTTGCACGATAATTTAGCACACACAGATAAAAGAAGAGAAGTAAGCAGGAGGAGACACCTTGACATTTTATGTGAAAAATCTTGAAATAGGGAAAAATCACGAGGTAAATTCCAAAATAATCTACCATGAATGATAAGTACAGAGATTCATTCTTCTCCAAAATTAGGGAAGATGAAATTACAAAGTTTATAACTATAATCTGACAGTAGTTCTTGGTGACGGCAGGTTGCGAGAGTGTTGTTGTTTGTTGTGGAGGTAGTAGTCCGTCGTGAGTGTTGTAAATGGTTGCTTCAGAAGTATTCATTGGCCAAAGAAACCATAGTAAGCAGTTACGAGAGTTGTAGACCACATAGGCCTTAGTGGCTTGTATGCATGGCGTCTGTAGGCCGTCGGGTTTAGGGAGCTGCATGAGCTGATGACCACGTAGTTCGTTTGGGTGAGAATGAATGACATTCGTAGGGCGCGGGGGGCCAGGTCAAGAGTTGCACGAGCTGTGAACCAGGTAGATCGTAGGGTCGAGTAAAAATAAGGTCCATAGGCCCCGGGGTCGAAGTCGGAAGCTGCACTAGCTGTGAACGACGTAGGTCATTGTTGACAAATAGACCGTAGTGATGAGCTCATGTCCCACGATGATGACTGATGGTGTCTGGTTGGTGTTGATCAACGGTGATGGTCGACAGTGGCTGACGGCAATCGACGGGTGTGGATGACAGCCGACAGTGACCAATGGCGATCGACGGTAGTCGACAACGGTCAGAATGGTGTTGGACTTCAGCTCCTTTGAGCTTTCAGTTCTCTCTAAAGCTTCAAGTCTCCCCTCTCATGATGATGGAGTTCTATTTATAGTGTTTTGGGTTTCATTAATGCATGAATATAAATCATTTTGATGGGACGGTCTAGATAGTTTTCTTCGATCAAACGTCGTTTAATGGACATTTGAGTGCCTTAACTATGTTTGAATTGCACAATCTTGGGCTCGTTGGATTAGTCTTGTCGAGACGCTCGATTCGACTATAAACTTGTCAGATTTGACAACCGTTTGACCTTTCAATTGTGTCTAAAAATCTTTCAATAATTGTTTAATGACTTGATCTGGGTTTGATTTGACTCAGATTTGAATGACTTTGATATCATTAGGTCTGTCTCAACGAGCTGGTCAGTTTAACTATAAGTTTGCTGGAATCGGAGCTCTATATGAGTTTTTATCATATTTTGAACATCCATTACTCGAAATATTATCTCAAGATCTGTGTCATGTCTCAAGATTTGTGTTAGATAACGAAGATTTGTTGGTGGCGCATCAAAAATAATATTATTTCTCAATTTTTTATGATTAAACTAGATAATTATGAAATGACTTTGCAATGTTGTTCGCTAAAGATGCCTCATCTTAATGCAAGTTAATTTACATATGTAGAAACATTAAAAAAAAAATTCAACCAGAGCACGCATGGTATAAATTTCGACTACACAGCAAACTAACAAAGAAATTTCAACATGAAAATTTAATTTAGAAAACAATTCAACACACAACAAGTAGTTTGTAAGAAAATTTTACTCTGATACCAATTATAATGCAAGATAAAATATAAATCCACAAACAATAAAAAAAGTGAGTAACAATACCACTAGTTCTCAAATTCTTATGATTAAAAAAAATAAAAGATGCAATGACTATATATTAACAAATACAATGAAACAAAAGAATGATTGTGCAGCCCATTTGGCCAAATGTTTTGGTGAGATCTTCGATTTCAAAGCTCAACACATACAAGTGTGTATATATCAGTAAATAAAAAAAACAAAAGAATTAAGTAATGTTGACCGAACCTTTGAGTTGTGTAAAGGAATTAGGAGTGGGTTTAACTAAAACTAATCTCTACAAATAGTCCATCAATTCCAGTTTTCTTCATTCTATACAAATCTTTGTAGACCATTCACTCATAATTTAAAGGAATAGATTTCCAAGGAATTCTGGTGCGTGTGTGTATGTTTATATATATATATATATATATATATATATATATCTGTGTGTGTGTGTGTGTGTGTGTGTGTGTGTGAGAGAGAGAGAGAGAGAGAGAGAGAGAGAGAGAGAGAGAGAAGAGTGTGTGGGTGTATGCAGCTAATTTAGCCCTAAAGCATCACACTTCTTTAGTTCATTGAACAGATAAATTTTATCCAAAATAGTCACTGAGGGACTAAAGTAAAAACAATTCTGTTCAGTTAGATTATAATGGGACCAATTTAGATCGTAATTTCTTTGTAAAGTGCAGTACAAATTAGAAGAAATATAATACCCAGTCATTAAATTGTCCACACACAAATAATTTGGGGACTTTCTTGAAATTTTATCTATTATATATACATACATACAAACAGGCATACATATATATGATGACAAGAAACCATGTCTTACATTCTTTCATAAAAAAATTATTATTATTTATTTTAATAATATTTTAATTTATAGCAAGATATGAGTAGATCAATTTTGCATCTAAGTATTTAAGACTTCACAAGCAAAAACGTTGTATTTGAATCTAAAAAAATGTTCTTTTGTGAATTAATCGATGATTTATTTAGAAATTATTGTCTATAAATAAATTTTATGTTAATTTTGATGAGATCAAATGATTGATGGTTGCCAAAATTTACTATATATACATAATATTCAAATGTTTTACAATTTGACTAATTTTTATAGATGACTCGTTAGGGGTATAATATTTTCATGATTCTATTATTAATTATTTAAAAAAATTGTGTATAAGTACAATAGTTTGTCTGTATCATGCATCATACTTTTTATGTTGAGGATATGATTATATCAAAAGTTTCATTCATCAGAGTTTTTTTTTTAAGTCGGGCAGATTGGTGTGGGACCAGAGTAGTTCCCATTCACAGGATTTGTAATTCCAGACTATAGCAATTCTTGTTCAAGGGAATGGTTTTGATGGATTTGTATGACTTATCCATATGTCACTATTTGCGATTTCTTATCATGTTGTTGATGTTGCAACTTATGGGCTAGTGAGTTACTAATACTTGCAATTTTCTGGTCAAGGGAGGGATTTCAACAGCACATTTTACCTACCCAGTTGCATATACAAATTTCTGGGTTTTTGTGCAATAAATTGGCATTTTTTTCACTTCAAATTTGAATTTTGGATGAAATCCAAGTTGAATTTGATGATTATCTTGAATTAAATAAAAATAATTGAGTTAACTATCTGCTAACCTAGGGATGAGAAGTTTATAAATAGTTGTTAAAAGGCATGTAAATTGATTATCTTTATTTAAATAAAAATTTCTTCTTCTATTTTTCAATCTTATGTGCACGTTAGAAGTGAGATTCCTTGCAGTGGAGTATATGTGCGACTACTTAATTGCATGAAGTTATCTCCTTATACTATTATGAGGCTTGGATTCCTTTGGTAACTTCTTTTCTTAACTTATCTTTTACATGTTTTAATACTGGCTAGCTAGTGCTCAAGACATTATTCAACTTTAGCAAAACTAGGAACCTATTTGTGGAGTTTAAATCAAAATGAATCATTGATTTCATGCTATTCAAGTTTTTAGTTGATTCTTTGGGCATATTTAAGCATTGTATTATCATTGGTGTTTCAATTCTGGCATTTGACTATTTGCATTGAAGAAAATAAGTTATTTACTCATTTCGTGATTTGTAATTTGTGGTTCGTAACTCCAAGATCTCCATATGCCTTGCATACATTGTATCATATCAGTTGCATTAGGAAACCCTAATCCTAAATTGTCCTGCATCAGCAAAAAATATTAAAAAATGTACCATAATACAAGGAGACAAGTTAATTTTGAAGAATAAAGTAAGAAATATAGCAGAGCAAACATAAAGAGGACATAATTTATTAAAGAAAAGTATTACTTAATATGCCTACAACATGATGCAAAGCTCAACAAAAATGGACCGAGAATAAGAATATTTATAAAGTTTGACTCAAATAAGGGATAAAGCTAATATGATGATGAGTGAAGCTTCTATTAAGGCTTAAAACTTGGTAAAGTAAAAAAGACAAAGTAATCTCTAGCAAAGATTTCAGCTAATAGAGCTGAATTTAGATTTAATTGAATCAATAAATTGGCGGTAAGATTCAATAAAATAACTTAAAAGTTTTCATTAAAACTTTAATTTGATACCTTCAGACCACCAGGTTTATCCCCAAAGTTATTAATTTGGCCTCTTCTAGAGTTCAAATCACCAATGACATCACCTAAATGCTCTTCGGGTGTGACTACTTCAACTTTCATTATAGGTTCAAGCATTTTCGGAGCAGATTTTCTCATTCCTTCTCGGAAAGCACCTCTAGCAGCCAATTGAAATGCCAATACACTTGAATCAACATCATGATAAGTCCCATCAACTAAAACAGCCCGAACATCGACAACAGGGTAGCCTGCAAGCACACCATTGCTCATACACTCTTCCAAGCCTTTCATCACTCCAGGAATGTATTCCTTTGGAACTGCTCCACCCTTTATCTCACTCTTAAATTCATAACCACTCCCAGGTTCCAAAGGCTCAAACCTCACCGTGATATCAGCAAACTGACCCTGGCCTCCAGACTGTTTCTTGTGTATGTATTGCACTTCTGAAACTCTTGAGATGCTTTCACGATAATTTACCTGGGGTGCACCTACGTTTGCCTCAACCTGCGGACAATATAAAATCTAATATTAACCAAAACAGAAAATATCTGAAAGACAACTTAAGGGGGATCCATAGAGCTTTCTAACAGTCAAGGAAATAGTCACACTGACAAAACAAGCATAAAAAAAATACTATACGTAGATGCAGGAGTTAGGTAATCGTTTAAGACATCGAGATACATAAGGATTTGGCCAGAAGATCACCCCTAACCATGAGAATCTGATGGATTTTGCATAGCATTCAATCTTCGGACAAAGAATCCAGTAAAAAAAAAGAAATACTGTTGTCTTTCAAATTTAAGAGAATATATCGACTTTCCTGTTTGCAACTGCTCATTGTTTCAATTAGATTTACCACACAATATGTCACACAAAAATATCTATGACTGTTCAGTTCAATGCAATTTGAATTTTTGTTGTCATGAAGATGGTATCATCTAAATGCCATGTTACATCTCAATGGTATATTGTTTGAGTATAATGGTTTCTATAAAATATATCATGATGAACTGTAATTCAAAACTTCCCCGAATTGTTTCAGAATAACTATATCGCCAATTCTATATTAGCGGAATCTATATTGATTTTGGTCGCGAGATGCAAACAAACAAAAAAATCAAAACATTAGTAAACACAATGACACCAATATGTCAGGGAGCTAAACAATTCTTTTTGAAAACTAATCCCTCTTCTTAAGAGATGACAAATAGCAACTGAAAGTAACAACCAAGAATTTTGAAGGTAACTGAAAGCAAGAACTTATAAATCCATGCTAGCAAAAAATGCATTATAGCAGATAAAAGCCCAAGTTAAGCACCTTGAATTCCCTCTTAAGCCGATCAACAATGATCTCAAGATGAAGCTCTCCCATTCCTTCAATAACAGTTTGGTTAGTCTCCTCATCTCTTGAGAAATGAAAAGATGGATCTTCTTGAGCGAGCTTAATAAGCCCAACAGCCATCTTATCAAGATCAGCCTTTGTCTTGGGCTCTATAGCAACCTTAATGACAGGGTCTGGGAAATCCATCCGTTCAAGCACAATAGGTTTGTCAGGGTTACAAAGTGTTTCACCTGTTACTGTCTCTTTTAGGCCAGCAAGTGCAACAATATCACCCGTCAATGCTGATTTGACATCCTCTCTACTATTGGCATGCATCTCTAAGAGCCTTCCTATTCTCTCCTTCTTTCCTTTGTTTGAATTAAGAGCATATGATCCAGCAGACAATTTCCCAGAGTATACCCTAACAAATGTGAGAGATCCAACAAAAGGGTCGTTCATGATCTTAAAGGCCAATCCAGCAAAAGGATCATCATCGCTGGGAAATCTTTCAAGGACCCTCTCTGGATCTTCTGGATCAGAGCCCTTCAATGGTGGCAAGTCTATTGGTGAAGGCAAGTAATCTACTACAGCATCAAGCAATGGTTGAACTCCCTTGTTTTTGAATGCTGAACCACATAAAACAGGAACAAAAGCACCTGAAATGGTTCCTTTCCTAATTAAGGATTTCATGGTCTGCTCATTGGGTTCAATTCCTTCCAGATAGTTTTCCATGGCCTTATCATCTAACTCGACAATAGTTTCCATCAGTTGAGTCCTGTAGTTCTCAGCCAATTCTTGGAGATCTTCCGGTATGCGTTCATAAGAAAATTTAGCACCTAATTCTTCTCCGGTCCAAATAATAGATTTCATTTTTACAACATCAACAACTCCACTAAAGCTATCTTCTGCACCAATCGGTAATTGCAGGACAAGTGGTTTAGCACCCAAATTTGTGACTATCATTTCACATGTTCTGAAAAAATTAGCCCCAAGGCGATCCATCTTATTAACAAAACATATTCTGGGGACTCCATATTTATCGGCTTGTCTCCATACAGTTTCAGATTGTGGTTCGACGCCTGCAACACTATCAAATAAGCATATTGCTCCATCTAAAACCCTGAGAGCACGCTCTACTTCCAGTGTGAAATCAACATGACCAGGTGTATCAATAATATTAATTCTGTGATTGTTCCAAAAGGTAGTTGTCGCTGCAGAAGTTATAGTGATACCTCTCTCTTGTTCCTGTTCCATCCAGTCCATTGTGGCTGTTCCCTCATGAACCTCCCCGATCTTATAATTTCTTCCAGTATAATATAGAATGCGTTCTGTGGTAGTAGTTTTGCCTGCATCTATGTGAGCCATAATGCCAATATTTCTGTAGTCCTTAAGAGGCACTTTTCGCTTTGAATCTATCAGTAATTAAAGTAGAGAATGTGTGATCATTTCAATGGATAAAAAAAAAAGACATAATTGTTCAAAAATATGTCTGCACATAATGCCTATGTCACTAAACTTATATAATTCATGGAAGCGTACGGTAAGCTACAATTTAATAAGAAAATCATGAGTGTAGATAACCTAAAATTCAACATGCAACGAAAGGTAATAACACTAGTGCGCAACTTTGCATGAACTATGACTCAACCAAAACATCTTTTACATACAAAAATAATAGATTGTAACCAAATATCAGTTTGAATTACTTGAGAATGATAACTGTAACCACATGTGGTAATTTGGCCATCTTTTTCATAAAGTGAAGGATTGCAACTTCAATGATAAAAAAAATTGATCTAAAACAAGATGATATTATATTAATCTGGTCTAGCTTCAAGTGAAGAAGCAAAGAAAAAATATGCCTTCTTACTCTTGTATGCACTAGTATAGCTCTAACAGTACCAAACAGATGATATAGAGAAAGTTTCCATTTTTCAAAATGGAAATCAAAGCATGGAAAAATAGAAACATATAAGATTAATGTTATAGGAAATTCTTGATGCCATGCTGTGATATTTATCCATGGACAAATAATTCTGTTTTACAGTGATTATTAATATAATATTAGCAGTAGTTTCCCACACTATGCTTCCAATTACAATTTTTTTAACAAATGAATATTATTACAGAATCATCTACATGCAAACATTTGGTAGTGATGCATATCATCAAACATAAGAATGCATGTAATTCTTGTGATAGCAGTTTTCCAAGAGCAAGTACATACTATTAACTCATTCATCCAGATAAAGCACAGCTCTCATAAATTTTCAAAACCCATGGCTCATGAATCACCACAAAAAGAGCAAAAATTTAGCATACAACAAATAAACAGAAACAACAAGTCTTGCCTTCATCAGCCAAGGCCTTGACTGAAAGCTTCTCCTTTCAAAACACAAAATTTACTACGTAATCATTCAAATAAATATCATATCAACAAAACCTTCTGTCCCTAATCAGTTCTTGTCTCTAAAACTTGGAGAAATTCCGAATTGAGGCATTTCAACAAACAATAAATGCCACTCGTCCAACATAATCACTTCTTGTCTCTAAAACATGTTTTGCATCCTATAACCTCCAACAAGATTACCCCAGCAAAAACTTAGAATGCAACAGAGAGCAAAACGATTAAAACAATAAAGTTTACCATCTTCAGCAGCTGCCATGACTAGGAACTTTTCCTTTCTACCCTGAGACAGATGAACAGTAGTTCCAGACCTCAGGCGAAGGCCGCCGAATAAATCGGAGACGGCGGCTCGACGGAGACCGGGGGCAAGGATGGAGTTGTGCGCAAGGGAGCGGCGCGAAGCGAGAGATAGGCGTCTAAGCGAGCCATGTAAGCTGCAGGAGGAGGGTGAAGCTGTTACCTTTATGGTTTCACAAGCCATTTTGCTCCTCTCCTGCTCTTACTCGGAGCTTTCTGCTACACTACGCTTCCACGCTCGACTCACTGGCAGATAACGAATGGAAACCACGAGTTATCTGTCCTCCTCATGTCGCCAATGGATATAAAACTAGCCCTTAAAAAATGAAAAATTTGTGTGGGTATTGAAGGTTATATCCGTGTTGTACTCGTCCTGTACCTACTTGTAACATACTTATAACTTACAAATATATGAAAACAGAAGTGCAGAATTTACTGGTTACAGGTAGGTTATAAGGAAGTTACATTGGTATAATGCGGATATAACCCTCAACGCCCTCCTGTAATCTACCTGACGTACGCAGCGCTGTAAGACATACACAATTTTTTTCCCTTAAAAAAATGAAAATTTCACAATGAAACAAGTTCTGCAAATATTATTTATTTTCTTCTCAAAAATAATTTAATTTTTTATATTTTATAATAGATATTGTATGTGCTCAGTTTTAATGACAGATTCGCGGATATATGTATCAATTTGAAAGAAGATAATGTGGTGTGCATTTATTTGTAATTTACAGAATAGAATGGCTGATTTGTAGATTAAATGTTAGAAAATAATAAAATTAATAATTATGTGTAATCAAACCCTTATTTTTTCAAACTTAGGCTTCAGGATGATATTTTCCTAAAAGAAGTTTTCCAATGGAAGGTAACCTATGCCTTGCTTGAGAAATTGATCTCTTAATGATCTAAAAGGAAAGGAGAAAAGATCCCAAGGAACTCACCTTTAGCCTTCACACTAAGAAAAGTGAACTTAACTAAGGTAAGGAAAAAATTGTATAGTCAAAAGTCACAAGGTAAGGTTCAAGTTGAAAAGTTGTACAACCCGTTGAGCTGGCAAGATAGTTCGACTCTATTAATTCGAGTGTTTGACTCAATCAGATTGTTATGTCTGATAATATGTTATGGTGATATGTGTTATATGGTCCACGTTATATTGTTGTGTTATTGTTATTCTGCATGATTATTGATATTATTATTTTTTTTATGAAAATAGGAGACAAATCTCGAATGTTTAATTTTTAAAATAATCAAACCCGATAGCAAAAATAATATACTATCTCGAAAAATAGAAATATCACTTTACAATGGGTTCAATTAATTAAATAAATTTTTTTTGGATATTTGCATGATCTATGTTTAAACGATCAATAACTTTCCACCACCTAATTCGAATATTATATGGGGTTTAGATTAATCTGTGCTGCTAACTTCTATAAAATGAAGCCCCTATGGTTAATAGCATCTTAAGAAACAAAATTTTTTAAGAAAATTTTGGATTAAGGTTGTGATTTTGTCTTTGAGAATTTTATAAGTTTAAGTTTTCACGATTGATTATTAAGAATGTTAAACGAGAAAGCTCAGAAGTAGAGTAGTTATTTATGGAATACAAAAGAGGAAAATAAGAGGTTTATGATATGAAGAGACTCAGTGACATCTCAACTATCATATTATTCGACTTTATTAATTTTGAGAAAGATTAATTTAATATTCAAGTTTATATTTATTATAATTTTAGGACTTATATCACACAATATATGATTATGTGAAACCAAAGATGTGAGGATTTACATCGTAATCAATTGAGCATCCTCGAAATCCTAAGATTATTTTGAGGTTTACCGAATGAAGTCGAACCTTAAAATCTAAAGAGAGGGAAAATATACCAAACAAATGACTTATAGTTCAATCCTATGAATGATTAACAAACCCGACACACAATTGGATTTACAACCCTGCTTAGAAAGAACTGTCATCTAAACCAGCATAATCACAATAAAATTATGCATAGCTGGTTGAAATGTAGTATATAGATAGAGTGTTAGTTATTAGAAAAGTTGGTATTACAAGTTGGTTACAAAAATAAAGATACTTAAATGTGAATGGTATTCAAAAAATCCTAAAACTAAAGCAAATTTATCTTCGTAAATTAAAAGTTAAAATTTTTATAGATCACCACACTTGAATATTTTATTATTTTTGTTAAGTCTTAGTTTGTGGGTCTTTTTATTGACAAAAATATATCAACCATGAATCTTGAAAGATTTCTATCTAAATGATCAGATGCAGCATTTGAAAATAACATACTATTCCAATGGATAGAAATATTATCTTAGAATGGATCAAATCACTTAGATGATAAAAATCTCTATGATTTATGAGTTTATAGATTTAGGGGTTTTTTCCCTTATCTTATGGATGTAAGACAAGTTTTATTTTATTCTAAGATTTAAAGATACCTTTGAGGGAATGCCCTCAAAGTTGATTACATCACAGGACTTGTGGATCCCGAGAGTACCCTTGATTAAAGTTTTAGCCTTTATCGTGCACAATTATTAGTAATTTTATGTGAGATGCTTGATATTAAGAACTCAAATTGACTGATTTGAAATATTTAATGATTTGAGTGGATTGGGATTGATTCACTTAAGATGAGAACTAGAGTTAGTTATGTTTAGTTTCATTTGAAAGAGTTTTTTGAGTTGTTTGTTTTTTTTTTTAAGTAAGTCATAAAAATTACTTATTTGATATTCAGTTTGGTTTGAGTGTGTTTATATTTATTCTTTTTTAAATTTATTTAAAATTGTTTATTTAGCTTCTTTGAAATTGATTTACTTGTATACTTTTGTTTAATGTTGATTGAAATCTTTAAGTTAGTTCGAGAGTCATTCCAAAATTTATTGTAAAATTAAGGATTATTTAAAAATTAAGTTTATTATTATTTTTTTAAGTTTATTTAAGATTTAATATTTATTAATGCTTATTAATGTTGGTTAAATTATATTAAAACTTGTTAAATTTAAGTTTAAGCAATTTTGTTAAAATTTGTTAGGATTTTATTATAGTTTGTTAAAATTTATTAAAAATTATTTAAGTTTGCTAAATTTTATTGGGATTGATTAAGTTTAAAGTTAATTGATGTTATGAGGTTTAATTAAAATATATAAATTAAATATGCTTGAAATTTGTTTTTTTTATAAAGTTGGTTAAAGTTGGTTAAAATTTGATTAAGATTTATTTAAAGTTAATTAATGTATGTTGTATTCATTAAAACAGATTAATGTTGCTTGAAACATATAGAGTTTAACTAAGATCCATTTAAATTAAAATTAATGAAAATTTATTATTTTTTATAAGCTTGGTTAAACTTTATTAAATTATGATTTGTGTTTTAAGTTCAGATTTAAGTTTTAGGATCTTGAATTTGTAGGGTTTGGGTCTAATAGTTATATACTAAAAATGGAGATTTGATTTTTGGGGTGGGATTTGGATTTGAGTTTGAGTTTGAGAAAAATGGATTTGTGTTTGAGCTTGGAGTTTAAATTTGAGAAAATTGGATTAACTTTGGAACTTTTTTATTTAACAAAATTTGGTTTGAGTATAACTTTACATTAAGGGGTAAGAAAGGTTGAAGGGATTTCCAGATGGAGGTGAAACCTTCATCCTAGAATAATTATACTAAAGAGGAGGTTAACTGGATGGATTAACATAAATTTTGAGAATAATGCCTCCGGTCAAAATGCTTATGGCTTTCCATCATCTCAAAAGCGCTACAATCCTTAGACTATCATACATCAAAATAACAGGAGGTCTCCATCATGGTCATGACTAATGTATACCTTTCTGCTATTTATTTTTTGGGGTGCATTCGTCAGCATTTGTAATTTTGTTTAAGTTTTGTTTTGTTAACATTACTTTTAACATAAATCATATTTTGTTTTGTTATCCTCATGAATTCTGAGTAGTTTTCCTTTTCTTTCTTCTTGCAATAAGAAGCAATCATGTGGAAGATTTGATTTGTTTAGAACTTCTTTTATTCCCAAAATTGTGATTGTATTTTCATCAATTCTTCATTTACTTTACAAACTGGTCACTTGTAATGTTAAAATTTGTTCTCAAACATAATGACCCGGGAGAGCTATGATTTTCACTCAAATAGTGAATACCACATTAATCTTTAGGATTGGGCTGCCTAGTCCACCGGTTGGTGCAAATAGATAGGGAGATAATATTTGATGGGCGTAGAATTGGTGTTTCTAGGGTGATAGGCTAGATCCTTTACCAATTTGGTCTAAAGTTGGAACTAGATTCTCTGGTTAGTCCTATAGAAAGGGCATAATGAGTTCTCTAGAGGTGAGAGGATAGAATCTACTTAGCATAACCATACAATCAGAAACTTACTTTATATTAGCTAATGTTCTTTATGCACTCGGGAGAGGGTAAAGAATATATATGCTCCAATTTGTCACAAGACCACATTTTAACCTTTAAACATTCAATTCATACATTAGTTATGATCTCATTGCAAGGGGAAAGAGATTTTTATTATATAAGAACTTTCCAAAATTTAATCAATCTTTTTAGATTAGATTTTTATTTAATTTATTTAACTTTAATTTTATAGCAAATTAGTAAATTTAAGAAAATCAAACTTTTAAAAAATTCCAAACTAATACTTGATAGTAGTAGACTAGAACTTATCCTAAGGGATTTCTTACCTCAATTTCCTATGAGATCGATACTGGAATTTTAAAGAAAGTCATATATTACTTAAAACGATATGTGCGCTTGCGTAAAACCCCTAGTGTGTAAAATATAAATCAATTTTAAATTTTATATCATATCCATTTTGCATACTAGCCATCTAAAGAAATTGGGTCAAGTTTTTGACCTGGAATCTAAAGAACTGTGGAATTGCGAGTCGGGCATCACTCTCGTGTTCAAACTACAGCATACTCACACTGGCACCACTTCACATAATCAATTTTGGCAAGAAAATTTTTGTCTTTTCTGAGATTTGCATATAAATTAGTTTACAAGGCCTTAGACATGTTTTTGGTTGCTGGAGGCTATAAGAAATGCAGGGTTTTTATTAGAGAAAGGATTCCTCTTGGCTTTCTCTTGTTCCTTTGGATTGAAACCTCAAGAGGGATTGTTTCCCTTTGATATCTTAAGAAGCTTTGGAGAGTTCTATTGTATGAGAGGAGAGGGTGTTATTCCTACGAAGAAGACAAGTTTTATTGTATATTCTTGCTTCTGTTATTTTTTTGCAATGAAAATATGCACGAATTATATGTTTGTGGCTTTCTCTACAATGCTTGACTAATCATTTCTTAATGTTTTTATGATGTAGGGAAGTGCTTTTATCACGATTTTCTCGTACTTTCATTGCCAACATTATTGGTTAACCTCCGAACTTTATTTACTCATATTCTGACCAACTAGGATGTTATAATGTTTCATGAAACTATGACCTCTAATCATTTCATAGTGGAAACGAAGGGTTAACTACAAAATTCCGAGATGATGGACATATTCCAATGGAATTCTGTAATCATCCCAAGAGATTAGATCAGTTTAGCAAACATCATGGGGAAAAGGAAGTCTCAATTTCATAGATTCTATGCTCTTTTTGAACTAGATATAGGCATAAGGAGTATCATATCCTCAATTGTCAATGAACATATATGAAGACAGTAAAAAAGACATGAACACCATAATTCTCAAAGACAGAGGAATGAGACTCACTATCTTGAAGAACTCTCGTGATTTTTCCCATTTTTGCTTTCCGCCTCTACTGCACTGAGAACTATTTCTACTCATTAGGATTAGTACTTAAAAATTTTCTTTGTGAACCCACCAAGCTAAGATCATCGGATTCGTAAACTAGAGATTTTCCTGCCGAAAAATTATTACACTGTTCGTTCGGGATCGATATGTGGTACTCTCTAACCGCATTACTACTTGACACGTCAACTTACCATATAGATTTGACTTGCTCTGCGGTGAGATTTGGCGTGTCAGAAGATGAAGCCTTGTTTGAACCTCGAGGGGTCTCGTTATCTATTGTTCTTATAAATGATAAAACTATGAGCTAATAAGCAACCAGAAAATACTTTGAACTTTGCTGAGAGGTGCGAGTGATACTATATAGGCTAACTGAATGATATATAGAGGCCGCCCGAGGGATATCCATGGTTGCAAGCATAACACCCTCGAGAAACCCTCAAGAAGAGCCAACGTGACTTGAGGGCGAGCCTTTCCACTTCTTGTTCATAGCTAGCTAGCTTCTACTCACGGCCACCCTCCTTGTGTCTCTTGCTTTTTATCCTCGACAAATAATCCAAAAAACAGAACTTTGTTCATGATGAGAGCTTGGGATTCAAGAAACTTTTCATATTCAAGAAATCTATTAGAAAGGTGATTGATGCACGAAATAAGGGACAAAGAGCAAATAAAGTTGGAAAGACACTATCATTAAGAGTTAAAGAAATAAGGATCTAACAACAGTTGAATTTACTCCTTGTAGCCTGAAGCCTACAATTGTATGAGAGAATCTTGAAACTAAGAAATATATGATCAAAATACACTAGCCAAATCTGACGACCCTAGATGAGAAACTAGTTCAAGTATCAACCCGAAAAAAACAAAGAATCTCTAGTCGGCAAGGAGTAGATTATCCAACTGACCGAACCGAGAAGGTCGACCAAATAAGGAGATGAACGATTAACCATCTTAGGAGCAAAAGAAACAATGATCCGACGAGAAATGATCCGACCATAGTAACAATAACCTTGAAGTTTACGACAATCATCCGACAATTGAAAATCTCAATGGAATTATTCACATTTCACAATGTAACTTCCATATACAATAAATAGGAAGAATAAAAACATCTAAATGGGACTTTTGGGAAAAATGACTAAGGGGATTGCTATTATTATCATTTTGAGAAACTTGTCTTTACCTAATTCTCTCATTCCCTCTCCCCCAACATTATGCTCTATTCCTTGAGTGTGATTCATAAGCAGATGTATGTTCAACAAAAATGTTGTATATTATATAGTTAGGATGGCCTAAAAAGGCAGAATCAGTTTCTAAAGACGAGCAAATTAATTTATATAAAATTCAATAAAAATATTACTATAAATATTTATAAAGTGGGACAATTAATTGCTCTTATTTAAGAAATAGTTTTAACAACATAAACATCTGGTAAAAAAAAAACATGATTTTCATTCCCCCACTGGATGGAGTAAAAATTCATTAAGATCAAGAGAAGTTTCATAAGAGATGCTATTAGACATTGTTTTGTCATCTATTAACAGGACTGGCAGGGAATAAAAATAAAGGATTATGCTAGCTCTTTTTGAGGAATGAGTTAGTGGGATGGCAATTAATCAGATTTGTTTTTTTGCATGAAATGTCACTAGAAGTTTCTATCAAGAAAATATTTTTTGAAAACATCAAAAAAATTTAAAAAGTCTTTTAAATAGTCCGACTTCGATCGAGTTGAGGGGTTCTTATGTCCGACTTCGATCGAGTTGAAGGTAAATAGTCGCTAATACATTTTAAGCAGGAAGAGTTTGCCTTCGATGCTCTTTGCCTTTGCTCCGCGGAGCATCCTAGATAAAAGGTGCTTGAACAGCACATATGCGACAACAACCAAAGTGAATCCGATGTTCATGAAATTTCAAGTTTTTTCGAGGGAGGCAGTCAGACAAGCACCAAGCAAGGAAACCAACAGCAAAGAGATTTACAACTGGCTCTCACGAGATAGAAGTAGCGACGGGATATTTTTAAAAAATGTGGAAAAAATTTCTAATGGCATTATATTTTTCAAGGTAAAATGAGCCGTTCGGGATCACTTTTATCTTTTATTTTATATTTTTAATTATTCTTTTATATTTTAATTTGAAGCATATCATATTTGATATATTTAATTAAGATAAAATTATTTTTTTAAAATATTTAAAACACTAAAATATTGTTTTGAGTGTTTCATCTACAACACATTATATAAAGATGTAGGAAAAATATTATAAGCTTTCATAAATTATATATTTAGAAAAATTCTTCAGTGAATATGCAATTTGAAGTGATTAGAATTAAGTCATGAAATAAAGATGTGTGCTTTTTTTTTTCACTAATATGTACTATTTTAGTTAATGTATTTATCCAAAATCAATTTGCCTTTTAAGAAATTTTTTGTTTTGCCATTAGGGCTGTGAATTTAGGTCGACGAAAGTTAATCGCTCGAAACTTGATTCGAATTTTAGCTTCGATTGTTTAGATCAGATCGAAATAATGGAGCCAAGCTGCGAGTCAAAATTTTGGATCAAAATTTTTTTGTGTTGAACTAGGGTCTGTTTGGGGCAGCTGCAGCTTATTGAATAATCTGTTTAAAAGAATCTGCTGATAAGCTAGGTGCGGTGACTATTACAAATTTTTATTTTTTTTGGAAAACCCAGACTGCAGCCAGAAAACCGTTACTGTATCTAGACAAGTGCGGTGTGAAAAAACTGTTTTCAACATTTTGAAAACGCATAAGCTGCCAAAACTCAATTTATCCAAAGAAGTCAGGTGTGTTTTCAAAACGCCACCGCACCAAAAAATTGGCCCAAACAGGTCCCTAGTTCGGCTCGAAATAGGATTGTTAACAGTGCTAGGTTAGAGAATTTAGCTTGAAGATCGTTAATCACTTGAAAACTGATTCAAATTTTCGCTCAAATCGAAATCAGATCGAAATTAATGAGTCAAAATTTTAGATCGAATTTTTTTTTAAGCCTGTTTTGAGTCGACACAACTCAGCTCAAAATTGAATCATCAACGACCATAATTATGCACACGCTATATTTACTTCCACAATTTTTATTGAAATTTTTTACAATTAATAAGTAAATCAACAAATATTTTATAAATATTAAAAAGAATTTGTACATAAAGTAAAAAAAAAAATAGCAACAATGAAAGAATTACAATGACAAAAATTCTGAGGGACCATCCAAAAAAAAAGGGGCAATCACATACAGACCATCCGAAATTTTATATTTACAAATCAACCACTTTCTTTCATCCATTTTCTAAATTTTCACCCAAATATGAAAATTCATAGTAAAACCCTAAATTTATATTTGTTTTTTTTATCAAATTATCAATAGTTTAATTGAGGCACGTGTAAACACATCAATTCAGTAGTTCAAAGAAGGAACATCTGGATGCTTAATTTGTAAATATTAATATTTCTAGGGGTATGCGTGAAATTATCCAAAATAAGAAAATAAAAAAAATCATTAAAGAAAAGGATTTTATTTATTTCCCTTGGGAAAGAATGCTAATTCTTTCTATTATTATTTATTTTCTAGGACCCTTAGGCCTTCCAATCTTCACAAATCTTTCTCTTTCTCTCACTCTAATTGCTAGAACTCCATCCACATCCCCACCACCGCCGTCAAGTGTGTTATATCAGGCTTGCCTGAAAAATATTAAAATGAAACCGCGAACTCCACAATAATACTGAAATAACCCTGAAATAATCTCTTCGGTTCCACTTCATTAACCTTGAAATAACACGGTTATTTTTGGATTATTTCGTAGTTATTGAAGATAAACATATATATTACATTTCAATAACCCGAATAACGCAGAAATAATATTGGAATAAGCTCTGCGGTATTATTTCGGGATTATTGAAGTGGAACCATGGATGTTATTTCAGGGTTATTGAAATGAAATTTATTAGTTTCTCTTCAATAATCCTGAAATAACATCTGCAGTCTTCAATAACCCCGAAATAACTTTTGCGATGTAGCACACGTGGTGACATATTATTGGAGTATGCCCATAGAGCTACGTCCGGAGTCCAGACTCGCTCCCAATGGCTCTGTTCGCCCATCCTCGGTTCCAACGATGGCCTCATTTCCATGTCCTCTCTCATGATCAGTATTGGCGCCTCAACCAATCTTTATGTGCCATTCTTTTCACCGGCTTCGTCGGCCTCCTTGCAGGCTTTTTCAGCATGGCCATCTGTGATTTCATCTCCGTCTACACCGAATACGACATCAAGTCCGCACAACTAAAGCGTGATATTAATGTCAATGAACAAATCCTCCCGAGCCCATATAAAGTTGTGGCCGCCTCCATCATTTCTTTCGCAGCAGGCGGCATGTCGTCATTGCTCGCCGGCAGGATTGTTGTGTCGTCGTTGAAAAGGGTGGCGGTGGTCGGGGTTGTTAGTAGTACAAGATTGGCTATCTTTGGCCACTTTATTTTGTCTGACGACCGCATGTGCTCTACATGCGGTAGCGAATGAAAAATTAACATGTGTAATGGTGGGCCCTCACTAAAGAGAAATAAGCAGAATGTGTGACCCGACCCGAACTCCGCCCAATAACCGGAAAAAGCGTATATTTGGATTTATGGAATCCCGCCAAATCTAGCATTTCGACATTTTTGATTCCGCCAAAGATTATTGGTGTCTTATGGATGTAGATTTTTTTATTTTCTCGTATGTTAGTATTCGACGAGTAGAGTAGAGTTCTTATTATGTGCCAACACCACATTAAATGGATTTCTCATTCGACCAAGAAATGTTGATGGAATCTCAGAATGATGGCGATCAACTTGGATCATTAGCTGCGTCCGGAAGTATTCCTCAGGTAGAGTTCTTTCTTTGTTTTGTGTGCTGCTATTAATGGCTTCCAAATGATAGTATTGTTGGGTTCGGGTGATGTGATTACTATATTATTTGATTGCTAAGTTAATTTGTAAGTGTTATCATTGTATTTAAGTTGTCATAATGATATTATATTTCTGGTATTATTGTGGTTGATATTGTTTTTTCTGATATCATTTGAGTCTTATTTAGGTTTTATCATGGGTTTATTATGGTGTTATTATGATTGTATTATGGTAGTATTTATGCATTATAGACTTTCAAGAGTGTGTGTGTTATTATGATATTATTATTGTAGTATTATGGTTGTATTACATATCATAGTGTTATTTATTGTTGTTTCTAATTAGTGTTTTTAACAGAGTGTTATGTTCGGTGTAAGTAGTGTTATTTTGGTGTTATCATGGTTTTATTATGCTAGTATTTTTATATTTTTGTCTTTGAAGTATACTTTTGTGTTATTATGATATTATTTATGTGTTATTATGATTGTATTATGTATTATGTTGTTATTGATTTATCGTTACGTACCAACATGATTGTATTTACTAATTGGTTACGTTGAAGTATTATTTTGCCAATCTAATGGTGAAATATTTGAAAGTTGCAGCTCCCTGAGCCTTTAACTGTGTGCATTGATCCAAATGCAAATAGTTTGCTTCGCGCGGTGGTTCATAATGAGAAGGAAACCTACAAAAATTATTGTGCATATGCACACCATATTGGATTCATTGTGCGAAGGGACCATGTTGGTTTTTAGCCTAATTCAAAAATGATTAAGACAAAAGATTTCATTTGTGGTAAGGCTGGTTTCAAGAAAGAATTGAATAACAATGTGACAGTGAAGTACAGAAGAGGGGACACAAGGACCTGTTGTTCAGCCATGATCCGATATGTCGTCGATGTAGAAGGTAACTGGTCGGTTAAGAAATTTATAAAAACTCATAACCATTCTTTGGCGACAGACGGTGACAAACATCTATTGCATTCCAACAGAAAAATGGGTGATGTTAGTGCACAAGTGCTCAGATCGATAACAAAATTAGGGATCAGAACAAGCGATGCCTTTAGTTTTCTGGCTACAGAATTTGGGGGTGTTGAAAATCTTGATTGCACGAAGAGGGATGCTTATAATTTCATACAAAGAGATAGAAAGAGTATAATTGAAAATGGGGACGCTAAATCTCTACTTAGATTGTTCACTGAGAGGTAAGCAGAGGATACGATGTTTGCATGTGACGTCCAAATTGATGAGTCTGGTAGTTTATTGAATTTCTTTTGGAGTGATGGGATATCCAGACTTGATTACGATTGCTTTCGGGATGTCATAATATTAGACACAAGTTATAGATTAAATAAATACAATTTATGTTGTACTCCTATTGTTGGTGTGAACCACCACTGCAGAACGTTCTATTTGGAGTTGGCTTTTTGTCAGATGAAACAGTTGAATCATTCAAGTGGCTAATCAAATCATTTATTCGGATTATGGACAATAAGCACCCAATGACAATATTCACTAATCAGGATCAAATAATGGCCAGAGCAATTGAAGAGTGCTTTCCGCACACAAGACATAGATTACGCCAATGACATACTTACAAGAAATTATCTTTAAAACTACATTATGGTGTAAGCACCAAGAAAGTCAATAAGTTTTTTTATAAATGCATTGTTAAGTGTAACTCTGAGGAGGAGTTTGAAGAAACTTGACATACAATGATTGTGTTAGGAAATCTATATGAGAATGCTTGGTTGATTAGCTTGTACAATATCAGGCATAAGTGGTCAACAGCTTTCAATAAGGAAATATTTGGGATGGGGATCCTTTCAACACAAAGGAGTGAGTCGACGAATAACATTTGTCATAATGCCTCTAAGCCAACAAGCACCCTCACTGAGAGTTTCTTGGGTCTTGAAAATGTCATGAAAGCTTGGAGAAGGAATGAGAGAGATGAAGATTTTAAGTCTGAACAGTTTGTAATTGTCCCCGCTGTAACAAGTAGTCCTGTGTTGAGGCAAGGAGCTTTAGTTTATACGAGGAAGATATATTCAATGTTTGAAGTAGAGTTGTTGCATGGTATGTGTGGTCTTGCTGTGGAGTGCTCAGCCACTTCAAATTCAGAATTTTATGTTAGAAACTTAGATAATGAGGACACAGTCAGACCGTGGATTGTTAAGGTCGATAAAAGTAATTCTGAAATTACATGCAGTTGTAAAAAAATTAAAATGATGGGGATATTATGTGCTCACACTCTAAGAGTGCTTAACCATGAGAATATAACAAAGATCTCTGATAAATATATTTTACTACAGTGGTCGGTTCATGCAAAGAGGGATATATATAACAACTATGGTTATAAACACTTGAAAGATTTGCAAACTTCAGCAACTTGTTCGAGTGGTCTCATATATCGAACGCACGTTCATAAATTTGCATACCGGATCAACATATTAACTCAAGGTAATGAACTTGCTGGAAAAAATGTGCTGGAAACATTAAGGAAACTAACACTTGAATCTGAAGCCATATTGAATGGGAAAAAACCTCAGGAAATGCCAATGTCAAAGAAGAAAAAGACACCAAATAAACCACACAATTTGAAGGACCCAACGAAGATGCGGCCAAAAGGCGTTTCTAAAGCTAGATTAAAAGGCTTTTGGGAGAAGAATAACCAATCAAAAAGTAAGATTGAAAAATAAACAAAGTGTTAGTTAGGTTATAATCTTCTATTGTTTTGGATGTATGCTGAATTACAGCTTACTAACATGACACATTGTTTAACAGGAAAGAATAAAGAAGTTGTTTCAAGTCAAGAAACATTTCACCCATCAAATCCAAGCCAATTTTCAATGTCGAATCAGTATAGTCAGGTACATAACTTAAAGTTCGAAACATTTTATGCTGTGTGATCTAATTCCGAATTAACATATGTACTTATATTCATATGTGATTGCTTGAAATCAGCAGGAATTGCCTGCATCACTGACCACAGACACATACACGAGCTTATTGATGGACCTAGATGATGATGTGTGAAATACCAAGTAATTGAAACGATCTATTGTTTGTAATTTTAGAATTAATGTATATTTTGCAGAGCATAATGTCATTTGTGTTGAATAATACCTAAATATTCCCGAAGTAATACCATAATATCGTATCTGGCTTGTTCAGTGGATAAATAAGTAATATGAATACTATGTAGCATCTACTACGAATAAGGTCCGCGGGATTTAAAATATTTTGAGAATTTATCTTAATTTTATCTCTAGTTTGCGCTAAATAATACCAAAATATTCCTGAAGTATTGTCGCAATACAACCAAAATATGTATGCGCGCTGGCGGAGGAATATATCTCGATTTTATTGGAATATTCCTTTATTGGATTCGCCAGTCCGCGATCGTATCAAGCTTGTACCGAGGATAAATAAATAATACGACTACTACATAGCATCTACGAATGATTAAATGACATTTGAATAAGATCCATGAGATTTAAAATATTTTGAGAATCTAACTTAATTTTATCTCTGATTTTCGCTGAATAATACTAAAATATTCCCGAAGTATTACCGCAATACAACCAAAATATATACGCATGCTGGCGGAGAAATATATCTCAATTTTATTAGAATATTCCTTTGTTGGATTCGCCAGTCAGCGGTCGTATCAAGCTCGTACCGAGGATAAATAAATAATACGACTACTACATAACATCTACGAATGATTAAATGACATTTGAATAAGATCCGTGGGATTTAAAATATTTTGAGAATTTAACTT
>NEWO01000425.1:522424-543870 GCA_003013225.1 Phalaenopsis aphrodite | reverse complement strand
GATTTAAAATATTTTGAGAATTTAACTTAATTTTATCTCTGGTTTGTGTTGAATAATCCCAAAATATTCCCAAACAACAATACAACCAAATATATACAAACAAAATATCTTGATTTGATTACAGAACTATATAAACAACCGAAGAACTACCGCAATACAACCAAAATATTACAGTAAGATTAAAAATTTTAGACAACAAGACTACAATAATACTGCAATAGTTCCACAATAATACGACAATAATAATATAACAAAGAAATACAAGAATAGCATAACAGAATAATACGACAATAATAATGCACTAATACAATAATAATACTATAACGATTATTGCATCTAATAATACAAATAGACTACAATAAAACGATAATAATACTACAATGATTATTGCAACTATTCATTCAAGAATACTACAATAAAATAACAATAATACTACAAATATTATTGCAAGAATACTATAACGATTATTGCAACTAATAATACAGAAATACTACAATAAAACGACAATAATACTTCAATGATCATTGCAACTAATCATTCAAGAATACTACAATAAAACGACAATAATACTACAACGATCATTGCAGCTAATCATTTAGGAATACTACAATAAAATGACAATAATACTACAACGATTATTGCAACTACTCATTCAGGAATACTAAAATAAAACGACAATAATCCGAGAATAATATAACGACTGAAATACAAGAATAACAATATTAACAAAGAAATAAGTCTACAGATTACGGTTTTGTACCCACAAACAAATATCTTGGGCAAGCTCTGCCCTAAATTTTGGCATTTCTGTCTGCCATCTCATATCTTCACTTCAATCATGTCTATAGCTTTGTATTAATTTTTGCATAAATTTACAGACAAACATTCCACAATCAACATTGTTGGTTTGTATGGGAACACCTCTAACCAGTGTAATTCTCTATTTCCTGGGCTTAGCCCTGAAAGAAGCTTTGACATTAAAGCCAAAACGTTTGATCTACATAGTAAAATAGTGATAAGTGAATGTACTAAACTGGTGAAAATTACAGAAATAATATCCTTAACAATTGAGAGTAACTTACAACGTCGTTGCACACAGCTTTGTGCATCTAGTTGGGTAATGAATCATACATTTTCCATTTCCCCTCACCCAGATCAGCGACCAATAAAACCTAGTGTTGGTTATTCAGAATAGGAATCATAATGATATCAGCTTTCAAAACTGCTTCTTTGGTGATATGACCCAGAAATGATGTCGGGTTACCCACTTTATGATAAGCCTGTATAATAAAACAAAGTGTTAACACATTCATATTCTTGTTGAAATTCTTAATATAATTAAATATGGGTGTTTAGATATTTAGATGCGGCCTTACCGAGTATAGTGGTGATACATAAAGGTAAGACCTAAAAAGAGATGGATTTGCATTCCTCTTATTATTCAAAATCAGCGCTTGAGTGTCGACATGGTCATTTGCAATCATGTCATTGCACAATAACTCTATCATTGCCCGACGATCTATAAAAATATCTTTCAAGTGCAACATAATATCACTCCTACATAATAATACAAATTCCAAATATAATAAAGAAGTTTTCTTCATTCACATAATCCCAAAAGAAGTTCATTATAAAAGACACAGATTCACTCACTCATTGATGTATTTCGCCATGACTTGATCGATCACCGTCTGTGTTTCAGCTGATACCATAGATATGCCGGGATAGTCGATCTGGGGGACAGCTGGAAGAGGCTACAAGAAAAACAAATTATGTCACATCACCTGCTCATCTGAAATACACAAGTAATTTGATATAAGACAATGTATCAAAAATAAATTCCAAATAACACATTAACAACATCTGGTTGATCATCTTGGAGTTGTTAGTGCTAGGACAGGTGATCCTTCTACATCTTCATCTTCAACTCTATGTTGTCCCTCTACATTAAGGTTCGTATGTACACTAGAAAATACAACTATTTGAAGACACATCTCTGTTACAGGGTCTATTATTGGTTCTTCAGTAATTTGTTGTTCTTCTACTATGGTGGTGGCATGTACAGCAGCATCTTTCTCGGGTATCATCGCCTCATCGACTTCACCTATTGTTTTTCGTCTCTTCAGTTCGAAGGCAGTGAAAGGTGAACTCACTGTCTTCTTTATTCTGCTCCGTCTACCCTTAACCCTCTGTATTAAGCTGGCAACAGACCGTTCAACTTTATCTCGTTCAACAGGGGTTCCTTTTTCCACAACAGACGACGGCTGGATTCCCTCTTCTCCAACAGAAGCTATATGTTGGGTAACATCAACAGAAGCTGAATGCTGGATAACAAAATCATGAGGACTCCACCCATGAGGGGAGGCTGACTGGGGATCATCTACTCCGATCTCTTCACCTTTATTAGTTGGAATATTTTCAGATTTATCAAACTTATGTTGCAGCACCGACATTTGCCTCTGCAAACTTGACACTCCTACAGTTATTGTATTCAAGGTTCCCTGAAATTCAGTGAATCATTTCTCTTGGCCTTTAAGCAGCTCGACTATTAATTCAATGCTTTTATTTATTGTGGAATACAATGGCTCAGGGGTGATGTCCCCTGAATCAACTGGCCCCATATCAAATGATACAGGTGCCTCTGGTCTGCCTTGGACTTGCGTCACAGGAACTGGACCAGGTAATCCTTCATCTGGATTGAATAACAGATTGAGCTCATCCTCTTTCAGATCCAAAAATTTATCATGAACCTGCGAGTAATTTCAAAAAGAAACGCTTTGATCATTAACAATTTCAAAATAACATAATAATTTAATTGGAAATTAAAGATATATGTAACTTGCCTGATCAGAAGTCATCATCTTAAAAGTTATATCAAGTTGGGATGAGCTCAAGCTTACAGTTGTTGGTCACCTCAACATTCGAGGTCTAGCCTCAGGATTCACAGGAGTAATCAAAGAAGTGTGCTTATAAAACCAGAGCTGTGTGAAAAAAGGCATATTCAACTTTACACAAAGAAATAAATAGCATTTGGCTTTAATACGATGTACTTACCGTTTGCAAAAAAAGAAAACCATTTATATATCCCCGATTCCGCCTTATTTTGATGGCAACCGCATTTATTTGCTCAATAAGATATTCACATAGAGCAGTGGGCCAATTAAATGAAGCAAACGTATCTACATTCTCTCCAAAGATGTAAAGTCCTTTGGATACACTGAAATTACTAGACGGAAAAAAATAAATTTGATAATAAATAGTTTATATACAATTGATTAAAATGGGCAGAAGACTCCCCAATTCCGAAGTTCAACAGATCAACCTTCATTTGACAGGCATCAATGCCACAAGATGGAACTTTCTTCCACTTTGGAACTTCTCCTCTATTTGGCATGTCAATCAAAGGGGCAACTTCATCAGGATTAATCCTCAGATCTTTCCCTCCCAGTTTGAAAACTATTTTTTCATGTATCCAACATTGCAATATTTGAAGTGTGGCCACATTGTCTTGGGGATAAGGTGGAAGTGCAAA
The DNA here is from genome assembly GCA_003013225.1 of Phalaenopsis aphrodite. Lineage (NCBI taxonomy): Eukaryota > Viridiplantae > Streptophyta > Magnoliopsida > Asparagales > Orchidaceae > Phalaenopsis > Phalaenopsis aphrodite. The sequence continues at coordinate 540,338 of NEWO01000425.1, read as the reverse complement.
GAACTGATCAACATTCAAGGTTTTCAACTCATTCCTCATCTCGTCAGATACAGCAAACCTGACCTTATCAAGTGCATCTCTAACTACAGATGGTCGACATCTACAACTCATGGACCTTGGGTTCACAAACCTACATCAAACAAAATAATGCAAAAAATATAAGGAGTTATGTAGAAATGTTTTATTCCGGGAATACTATGGTAGTATTTAAGCAATATTATGTGATCTCGTATAGTATTATTTAGGTTATATTATAGTAATACTTACGTTGTATTCTAACATTGCAGTTTTTCGATTATATTATGGTTGTATTGCTGTTGTATTTTTAATACTTAGGTTTAGTACTTAGGTTTAGTAATTAGGTTATATTATAGAAGTTTTTCCATTGTATTCAGGTAATATTATCAAGGCTATATTCCGATGTAGTATTAGGTTATATTATGGTAGTTTTTCCACTATATTCTGTTATTATTATAGTATTATCTCTGTAATACTCATGTAATATTATTTAGGCTAGGTTATATTCTAGTGTTACTCAGGTTTAATACTTAGGTTATATTATAGAAGTTTTTCTGTTGTATTCAGGTATTAATATTATTAAGGTTATATTCTAGTGTAGAATTAAAGTTATATTTTGGTAATTTCTTCATTGTATTTTGTTATTATTATAACATTATTTCTGTAATACTCAGGTAAGATTTATGGTATTGTTAAATAGTGATTGATTTTGTATTATAATTAAATAACAAGTTTTATTGTGGTTTAATGTTGATTTTTTAAGGTAATATTGTGTGCACATGTGTACAACTCAAAAACACCAAAATAAAAATTACTTGGATGAACCCTCTTGGATTTCCTTCTTTTTTCGCTCTTTCCCTTCCTTTTTCTTGGGTTTCTCGGCCTGCATTGTCAATTCCTCTTCTGTTTCCATTATCAAGGGCTCTTCCGTCTCCATTCTCACTGGGCCCTCTTCGGTTTCCAACAGCAACTCTAAAACCCTGAGTTTATCTGATTCAAAAACCCTAAAAGATAGAATGAAGATCAAATGAAGGTGCTCCGTGCTCTCCTCGCTCGGGTGTCGTTTGGTTTTCTGATGAAATAAACTTTCTTTTAGGTGCGCTGTTAACTTTTACTTATTTCGGGACAGATTCGGGCTTGGTCGCGTCGTAAGCATGCCTCAATTTAATTTTTTAAGTTGTGGGTCCCACTGATCCAGGTGTCATCTTTCCATTGGACACTGCATGCATAGTTGTGTGCGGTGTCTGCACAGAATAAGACCTCCTATCTTTGGGGCGGTTCAACCTGTTCTGGGTGGCGCTAACGTTGGGAAGGCGTTTAGTGGGAGGTTGGATTAACTTTTGGGGCTTGCTTTCGTATGAATGTTTCGACTGCTGCAGAATGGGTGCATGCTTATTTGAAGATTAGGAGAGTAAAGTTTATTTAGTGAGTGCATGCATGCTTTATGAATAATAAATGTTGTATCGAGTGGTAGATAGTATGGCTTTTTTTAGGGTTACCTGTTTTTAAGTGATGAAATGATGGTAAGTTTATGAAAATTAGAGAAGACTTTATTTAGTTTTGCTGAAAAAAAGGAAAAGGATTATTATTAAGAATTTTGGATTGAAGTTAATTTTTTTAATATTGCTACAATATTTATTTTTAAAATTATTTATTAAAATTGCCTTTTAAATTTAGTTGAAATATTTTTTTATCAAACACAATAATGTCTCAAATATAAATTTTAAATGTTTTAAAAAAAGAACAAATGCAAATATTTCTTTTTTTGATTTTTGAGAGAAAGGAAAGACAAAACTTGACCCCAAAACTTTCATCAGAGTTATTACTTTCAAAAAAGATTTTGCATATGAACCTTTTGCAACAATATCTCACCAAAAGCAATCAATTCTCTGATCTTGTGATACCTGACATTAATGTGCTTAGTTCTCACATGGTACACCTGGTTCTTAGCCAAATAAATAGTACTCTGACTGTCACGATGCAACTGAACTCCACTTTGCTCAACGCTTAGTTCCTTTACTAGCTCAGCAAGCCATTAGGCTTCTTTTTTAGCTTCAGCTACTATCATGTACTTAGCTTCAGTTGTAGATAATGCCACGATAGAATGAATTGTTGATTTCCAACATATAGGCTCTCTACCAAGAGTGAACACATAACCAGTTGTAGTTCTTCTGCCATCCAAATCACCTGCATAGTCTGAATCAGCGTACCCCACAACTGAAGGATCATCCTGTTGACTGCCAAAAATAATTCAATGTCCTACAATACCCTTCAATTACCTGAAAATCCACTTGACTGCTTCTCAATGTCATCTTCCAGGTTTAGACATGTATTTGTCGACTTGACTAAGACGAGTACATACTATTGCATACATCAAACAGCCAACTGCACTGACATATGGAACCTTTGCCATATCTTTGACTTTTGTATCTATCTTAGGACACTATTTTGAAAAAAGCTTAAAATGATTTGCCGAAGGAGTGCTTACAGGCTTTGTTTTGCTCATCTCAAACCTGTCCAACACTTCTCAAAATAATCTTGTTGAGATAAACGTAATCGTCTTGAGCCTCTGTCTCGATGAATCTCAATTCCAATAATCTTCTTCGTAGGACCCAAGTCTTTCATTTCAAATTCCTAGCTCAATAAGGATTTCAAGCCACATACATCATTCATATTCTTTGCAGCAATCAGTATATCGTCAACATATAGTAAGAGAAAAATAATAGAATGATCATCAAGACTCTTCAGATAAACACAATGATCATACTCACATCTCTTGTAGTCAGTCTGAATCATGTAGTAGTCAAACCGCTTATACCATTGTCTTGGAGATTGTTTCAACCCATACATAGATTTCTTAAACCTGCAAACCAGATGCTCCTATCCAGGTTGAGTGAACCCTTCTAGCTGCTCCATGTTGTTGACCTCACGTTTGGTTGATGTTTAGTTTTTCCTCTTTAGTAGAATAGGGTCTAGCCATAGAACTTTCCTATTGACTATTCCTAGAAAATTAGAAAAGGAACCCTCACCATTAGAAATTTTACCTTCTTCTTTACTCAGCTTGAAGCTCTACATATTGGTCCTAACCTCAAGCACTTAGTAGATGGGGTCATTATGGGGGAGCTATAGGAGAGTTCCCATATGACTATTTGACCTTAGGGTTAACCCTGGGTGCTAGTCTGCGGCTAAGGTACTCACTTTCACTCACTACACTCACTCTCACTCACAATCCCTCACAACCCTAAACCTAGTATTTATTAACTTTGATCCCTTGATCTTTGACCAAAATTCCCAAAATTCCCAAATCCACCCAAAATACCTGAATTTGTCCAAAAATCATTTCAAACCATTTTAAAATACCCAAGTTACCCAAAGATTACAAATTTACAAAAATAACCCCAAAATGACCAAAATTACAAAAATACCCTTGGCACCCCAAACTTTCCAAAAACCTCCAAAATCACTCCAAATGTTTCCAAAACCAATTTGGACCTTCCAATTAAACCTAATGTGGCCAATTTGACCATTTTGACCAAAACCACCCCCAAATTGCCTTTAAAGGCCCAATTTCCCTAAATTCACCTTAAATGTCCATCAATGTGGCCCAAATATATCTCAATTCAATTCTAAACTCAAATTAACCTTTCAAATGACCAATCTAAACCAAATCCATTCTTTAAGCCAAATTTTGATCTAAGTCAAAACCCCAACTTTGGCCCTATGACTTGGTTCCACCAAATTGAACCCCATAGCCTACTCAATTTCCCCCAATTTGAATCCTAAACTATTAATAACAATACTACACACCAAACTTGACCTTCAATTGGCCTTAGTTAAGCTTCAATAGCATTCAATTTTAAACCAAGTCCAAAAATTCTCAAATTGGCCATACATCCAAATTCCACCAAATTGATTGCCCTAACCCAAAAATTGACACCCAATTTATGTTGAAAACTCTTCATGATCTTCCTATAGACCATTCTCAACAATCAATTTAGACTTAGCTCAACATTAGCCCAACCTAGACCGAAGTTTAGCCCAACATGCCCAAATTGACCAAAATTCCAAAATCCTTCAAATTGAACGCCCAATTGGACTCAAAATCATTTCAATCCTTCACCAAAAAGCTTCATTACAATTATCTACACAATTTTGATTAATCAATTGGGCTCAAAGTCATGGCTAACCTAACCCAAACCCAACCTTGGCCATTTAGACCCACATTGAACTCATGCACCAAAATTGACCTAGTCATGTCAAATTGACCAAGGCAAGACTTCTACATCCAATTTTTGGACCCTAGTGACCAACCTAGACTCACTTAACCCACCCTAGATGATCCATGGACCAAAGGTCCCCTAAATCAAGGGATTTTTTTGCTAAAATGCTTAAGCCAAAGAGATCTTTGACAAAACCCATCATCAGCCCAAATTAATGGTTGTGACAGATTCATCTGGCTCACTTGACCTCCTAGCCACCTCCCCTGGCCCTACCAGTCGGTCTAGCCACCGGAGCACCTCAAAATCGAGGGTCACCATTCCTAAATCAAACCGAATCTCAACTCTAGGGGCTAGCTCACCTTGATTAAGCTTTAGAGCCTCTTAGCCCACCACCTCAGCAGACTTTTGCACCCAAGGTCATGCCCTGAGCTCCACTCTCTGACCATGGCTATAAAATGTCCTCTTCACGACCAAAGGAAGGGTGCTGAAATTTTCTCAAGGAGACCCTTCCAAATTGCTCCCATAGCCTCTTTGAGACCTCCTCAAAGCAACCCAACCACTTCCTTGCCCTCATTTCCCTTGCCGGAGATCAATTTTTTGAGCTCAAATCCTTGCCTGAGACAGGATATTCTCCACTATGCCTCCACAGTGCACCAAATCTCAAATAAACTCACCCACACCTTTACCACAGTGAAAGGAGAAGAAGCCCCACCAAAGCCCCCTCACAGAGAGCCTCCACACTAGACTTTGATCAACATCCAGATTTAGCCTTGATCGAATTTGGGTCTAGACCTTTCACCACGACCAGAGACCCAATCCATAGCCTTTTTGGACCTCCACGAACATGTCGAGCACCTCTGATCGAAGCTTCTCTTCTCAGAGCAAAGGTATTGAACTTCCCCTCTTCCTGAGCCTATTTTGATTCTCCATGTGATTAGGGTTAGTTTAATGACATGTTTACCGTATAGATATGTTCATCTCACTTAGACGAGTCTATATGATCAAAACCGAGATCATTTGGTTGAAAAATGAGGGAGATCTTAAGGTTTTAGGGTTGATGGTCACATGTTTTGGTTATCGAGGACGATGATAGGAAGATGTTGGATGGTGTGTTTATCAAACAGATGGGCGAAATGAAGCTGGACAACACTTCGATACATAAAGCGCGGGCCGAATCTGCAGCTACATGAATGGTGGCGTCCAACTAGAGTGTGCCACACAGAGCTTCGATGACGTCGTAGGTTGATGCAGCGCCGCGTGTTTGAATAGAAAAATAGGGATTTTTCTATTTATTTAAATGTCCATAACTTTGACAGATCATATCTTTGCACAAAAAAATCACAAAAATAAAAGAAAAATACCCTAGTGCTCAGTGAACAGAGGAGAACAATGTGGAAATTGTTTGAAGTTTATTTGATGCATATTTTTTTAATTAATTAAATATTGTTCTAAGTATTTTGATTCTCCATGCATTCAAGTATTTCACCATGTCTTGATATTTTGGCATGTTGTTGCCTCTATCATGAGGGATATTTCCTGATTTTTTCAAAGTCAGAGGAGACCCCTAGACATATATCCATATTTTTTAAGTTTATATTCATCATTTGAATAAATTAATCATGGTAATTAACACATTGCTTAGAAAAAATCTAAGAAAATTTTGGTAGGCTCACTGTGACCATAAAACCCTAGAAAAAAATTTTCACGAGCCAAGTCATTAAGACACATCTAATTTTCATAAAACCCTAAGATACAAAGAAAATTAAGTTGGAAAAAATAAATATCTAAATGACTTAATTTTGATTCTCCACTATAATTTAAAGTTCAAAAGACTCCCCATAAAAAAATCAAAACATTTAAAGTTCATTTGACAACCTAATTTGACTTTCTTAGTTAAATAACATTTTTGACACTAAAATAATTTTTAACAATCAAAATATAACTTAAAAAATTATAGAATTTGTTTTGGGAGTTCTTTGTGATCAGAAGGATTTTATAAAAATAAAATTGTAATTAAAATAAAATTTTCATTTTTTTAAGCATATTTTGAATATTTAAATAATAAAAAATAATAAAAGTAAAAAAAATTAATAAAATTCATGGAAATGTTCTAAATTGTTTCCTAAGAACTTAGGAGCAATTGAAATATTTTTCCTAATTTTCTAAGTAAAAAAATTGAATTTTAAAAACTTAAAAATAATTTTCAAAGGCTAAAAAAGGATTTTTTAAAATTTTCATTTAAATAATTCTAATAATTCTAATAATTCAAAGAAAAATTATAAAAAGTAAAATTTGTTTTTTCTGGGTTCTTTGACCTCGGAGAGATTTAATAAAAATGAAAACTTAATTTTCCATATTTGAAATATTTTATAATTAATTAATACTTCATAAATTAAAATAATTCTAATAATTCAAATAAAACTCAAAAAATCATGAAATATGGTCCCAGTAAAAATTTCAAGTGATTAGCCTTTGCGTTGGTCAAGTTATTGAATTTTCTTTGAAAAATCGTATTTTGCATGTAAATAATCATGTAAATTAAATTAAATTTTAAAAAAATCACATTTTCACCTCTGATATCTTAATTGACTCATGAGTGAGGTAGGATAAAAATGTCAAAGTCATTTGAATTAAATTTGATGAATTATGAAGTGATAGAGCCTTAGGTGTAAAAGTGCAATTTTGAAAATCTAGCCCTAATTAACATTTAGGCTTTATTCAAGAGGGTAAGATGGGCAAACTTTGACCTCAATTAACATGTTCAGATGATTGAAACATAAGGGATTAATTGGTAGAAACTAATTTCACTTTTCTTAATTAAAGGATAAATTTGCAATTTCCTAAATCATTAAAATTTGGAGATCTATTAAATTAAATGATCCTAGACTTAGGGGTATGATTTTGGATGTTAATAACTCACTAATTTAATACTTCTATCTGGGATTCAAATGACATTCAAACCTTTTGATGATGAATTACTATCACTTATAATTCAATCTCTTTAAAAAATTACTAATATGTCCACTACGGCCCTAAGGGCTTAATAGTGACCTAGGTTAAATCAAATTTAGTTAAATGATGATTAGAAAAGTGAATGTAACTATAAATTGAACACCTTTAAAACACTACAAGCCCAAGTTAAAGTTGAAATTGGCTAAGTGTCTTAATAGCATTAACTTGCCCCTTTTAAAGGTCTACATCTACATAATTCTCAAATTAAATGACAAATGATAATTACCCTACTCTTCGAGATAATTGAAACATCGATATTCACTGAACATTAGAGGTATTTACAGGATGAATTATTAAGCAATATAATAAGTTTAAATGAGCTTGAGATTTTTCATCAGATGGTGAGAGGGAAGCATGAGCTTGCTTCTTTCTCCCGACTTTTTGGATACCCCAGAGGTCTACTAAACTTGGTATGGTTTGCTTAATGAAATCATTTTCAAATGAATTAATGAGGGCTCGCCAAGATATGATTTAGGATTTGGTAGATCACCAAAACCTATTTTCTCATCTTTACATAAAATACTTTTAACATATAAATGCTCTCACATGCATTTTGAGTTTTAGTTGAAGATAACGGGAAGCCATCCAGGTACACTTTTATTTTACCTGCATTTCTAGTTTCCCGTACTTTACTTTTTAGTAAGTTATTGTACTTATTCTCCTGCATGTATGAACAAAAAAAACACAAACCTGCATATTAAACAATGATGTCACCCTGCATGAAAACTAAAACTGCTAGGATTGCCACAAAACTAAAACTAAAACTAAAATTAACCGAGATAAAATTCACTGTCACTTAACCACAAACATCATAAAGCAACAGTTGCAACTAAATTAAGATGTCTCTATCGGATGATCGAGAATCTCTTGGAGGAGGTAACCTACGGTTGCTAACGAGACTTCCCACGGTCTAAATGAAAGTATGAAACTCAATAAGTTGAGTTTAGTAAATTCATTTGGACTAAGTGAATCCAATAGAAAATAGTGATACCAGAACGAGGGAACAGTAGAATCCTAAACGGTGTCGCTCTAATCAACTTTAATATGCCTCATAACATTTAAAGAACTTTAACCATAGAGACATCTGATTTGACATCATAACTTGACACACTAAAATATTTAAACTCGTCATGACAAGGAGCTTGGAGCTAGCATGGTGGGCAGCATGACCATCTTAAACAGCAAAACACGTCTACATCAGCTAAACCAAATTCCTTTCTTAGAATTAAACAACCAAGCCATAGAACTTTGGGGTAGTTTGCTTATGCAACGTAAACCCTCACCTTATCTTTAGGCCTTTGTATAGCTTTGTTGTACACTATAAGCCCTAACTCGTGTTAGGATTCCAAGGTTGTCGTTTATCACAACCTAAAACCTCACATCTTTCAGAATATTTGTGTGATTGTTTCACACAAATGTAAGTCCTAACAAATAAAATTAGTAGGATGAAACACCTAAATAATTTCTTCTCAAAATTGAGGCCAAACAATAGGATAGACTGAGAAATCACCGAGGTTCTCCTCCAGATCTATGACATCCCCTAGTTCTTTCTCCTTTGGATTCTACAATAAAATGTTCCAAATTTGAGCTCTTTCATACATCTTTGTCCGATTTTATTGAAAAGTCTTATCCGTTTGAACTCCTTGAAGATAATATTCGCTGATTTTTATTGAGAGACTTCTTAGGTGACTTCGGTTATCTAAGATGTAATTAACTATAGGGCTTGCCCTTAAAGGAAGCTTGTCCGAACCCAGCTTAAAATAAACTCTATTTAATTCTTCATATTAAATAAGGGAAATTTTTCGGCAAATAAAACAGTTTCACAGACCAAACAGATGTCATATATTTCTTACTTTATTTGATCGAGCTTCATCCTCATGTCTTGTATTTATCCTTCGGGATAGATACAGGGTTTGAGGTATAATGTTATCTCATTTAAACTATGAAAAATTTGATTTCATATTTTTCTAAAAATTATATATACATATATATATATATATATATATATATATATATATATATATATATATATATATATATATATATATATATATATATATATATATATATATATATATATATATATATATATATGTCCTTCCGAAGCGGGCAACGAGATTTTGATTCCTGCGGCCGACAGCTTCCAACGTAACTCCTCAACTTTTTTGTGCTGAAACATGTGAATCTGGTCCTCCAGATCACCATGCAAGAAAGAAGTTTTAACATCCATCTGCTTCAAATTTAAATCCCAAATAGCTACTAATGCAAACATTTCCCTGATTGAAGTATGTTTGACTACAGGAGAAAAGATTTTATCATAATCTACCCCCTTCTGCTGTGAAAATCCCTTTGCTACCAGTCGAGCCTTAAACTTTTCACCTTCTTTTTCTGATAATGCTGGTTTCCTTTTGTACACTCACTTGCACCCAATAGTATTCTTTCCTTCAGTAAGCTGAACTGGCTCCCATGTGTAATTTTTCTACAAAGACTCTATATCCTCAACCATTGCACCCATCCATTTCTCTTTCTCCTGGCTAGTGATATCTCCTTAAAAAGTAGCTGGATCATCACTGCTAATGAGAAATGCACAAGAGACCAAGTCTTCATAACTCAATCTGCTAGGAGGTCTTATATTAGTGCGTCTCTATCTGTTTATGATTCTACAGATCATCTAGAATGGAATTACCAAGTGTTGAATCTGAACCGTCAAATCTCTTAGTTGTTTCTAGTTGTTGTTCTAAATTCATCTACACTGCATCTAAACTGGAACTGTTCTCTTGCACCTTGTCTTGATTCTGTTGTAACATGGACTGTTCATCAAAAACTGCATCTGTGTTGATCACCATTTTCTTTGCAATCGGATCCCAAAACCTGTATCATTTCACACTTTTCTTATAGCCCATAAAGATGTACTTCTTGTATTTTGCATTAAGATACATGCACATAAGCAGGACAGCCAAAAACCTGTAAATGATCGAAATTAACCAGATTACCTGTCCATACCTCTTCTACGACCTTGCCACCAAACGATACTCGAGGTGATCTATTGATGAGATGACATGTCATATTCATAGCCTCTGCTCATAAACTCTTAGGAAGTCCTACATTCAGTCTCAAGTATCTTGCCTTTTCAGTTAAGGACCTGTTCATTCTTTCTGCCACACCATTCTGATGTGTTGCCTTGCATACTGAAAAATGCCTCTGAATCCCATGCTCCTCCCAGAACTTCTAAAACTGCAAATCTCTGTGCTCTATGCCATTATCGGACCTCAAATATTTGATCTTTCTGCCAGTTTAGTTCTCCACCTCGGTTTTCCACAGCTTGAATTTAAAGAAGACTTTAGATTTTTGCTTCAAGAAATACACCCAAACTTTCCTAGAGAAATCATCAATAAAGGTAACAAAATACTGAGATACTCTCAATGACAATTCCCTATTAGGTCCTCATACATCAGAATGCACCTAAGCAAGAATCCTTTTAGTTTTATGTTTTTTAGTCAAAAAACATAAAATTGACTCTAGTCAGTTTTCTAAAAACACAGAACTTACAAAGATCAAGCTTGAAGCTTTTAACACCATGCAACATGTTTCTCTATGCAATTCTGTCATCCCATGTTCACTGAGATGACCCAGACGCATATGTCATAGCTTTGTACTATCATCATCTGACTCTACAGAATGAATTCTACCTATTACTATACTCACCAACAACTTTTAGATATTACCTGTAGTTAACTTTTCTTTCATCATCGTCAGTGCACCCTTAACAATTTTGATAGTTTCTCTATCCTCATCTACCTTAGGAATAAAACCATTTCTATGTAAAGTGCCCAAGAAAATCAAATTCTTCTTCAGATCTGGAATATGCCAGACATCACATAATATTCTAACTATGTCATCATAAATCTTAATTATGACTTCTCCAATATCAATAATATTGCAGCATTTATCATCACCTAGATAAAATGAGCCAGAATTAGTTGACCTATATGAAGTAAACCACTCCATGTTATGTGTTATATGATAAGAGCATCCTGAATCAAGAATATATGCATTCGTGAACTGAGTTGATGAAACTGAGAGCATATCACCATCACTGCAATCTGAATTGTCACCCTGCACCACATTTACAGACTTCGATGATCCATCACCTTTCTCCCCAGTATGCTTCTTGAGCTTTAGACAATCTCTCTTCATATGACTTGGCTCCTTGCAATTGTAGCAATGAATTGTTTTTTTGCCTTTGGACTTGGATTTAGAATTTTGTCTTCTAGAACCCTCATTTTCTTTCTTCCTTCCACGATCCTGCTTACCCTTAACATATAAACTATCGCAAACTACATTCTGCTTCCACTGGTTGTGAGCCAACAATGTTGCAGTGATCTTATCAATTTTAATAGTTTCTTTCCCATATGTAAGAGTAGTTACTAGGTGTTCATAGGAAGAAGGAAGTGAACACAAAAAAACTCATTATTCGGTCTTCATACTCAATAGTCACATCAAGCAGTGATAAATCTGTGATTATTTGATTGAAACAATTAATATGTTGCACCAGATAAGAACCTTCTTGCATCTTTAACCCATACAGCTTTTGCTTTAGATATAATTTATTCGTCAGAGATTTAATCATAAATTGAGTTTCCAGTTTCTTTCATACCTCCCTTGAAGATTTTAGATTCAATACGTGATACATAACCTTATCTGCCAACTATAAGTGTATAGTTGTTGCCGCTCATTGTTGCAATTCTTCCCAATCTTCATCCTCCATGACATTGGGTTTCGTAGCCAATAAAGCCTTCAAAATTCTCTGTTGTGCCAACAGTTCTTTTATTCTTGTTTGTCATAATCCGATGTTACCAACTCCATCAAATTTTACCGCCTTGAATTTTGCATAAGACATTGTCATTTGAAATTGATCCTGCAACAAATTCTTCTTTAAATTTTTCTACAATTGCTTGCACAGAATCTTTCTAAAAAAAAGGAATGAAAAAAATCTTCCCTTAATTAAGTTTCCTTCATTAAGTTTTTTTTAAAAAAGAAGAGAATGAAATATTTACTTAATAAAGCTTCAATAAATAGTTCCTCATTAATTAATTATTTCCTTTAATTAACTGAATTTTAAAAACTTTTCCTTTTCAACCTTCATTATTTCCAGCAGCAAAAGGAATAAAATTGAAGCTTGCAATTTCCTTCTCCGCAGCTGCCTCCCGCAAAGGAATGAAATTGGAGCCAATTTTCTTGCATCTCTTGTAAAGAAAATCAATCTTCTGCTTCAGAAACCAATATCCTGCTTCCAGGAACCAGCAAGAAACAAATCGGACCCAAACCTCCGGCTCTTCAGGAACTGGCAATGAAAGAATCTCCCGCTGAAAAGGAATTTTTGAAGCAGCAATCTTGGCAACGAACCTTCCTTTGGTGCAACAATCGAGAGCTTCTCCCAGTCGCGAACTCCCTTTCCTTTGACAGAAATCACCGCAATCGAGAAAACCGCTGAAGCTCAAAGCCATCCACCGAACTAGATCGACAATCACCTATGAATCCTCCGCCTTCCTTCGCCTGTCACCCTGCTGTTCCACTGAACTCCTCTTCGCCGAATCATCCAAATCTTTGTCCAGAATCGATCGCGGAAGAACAAAAACCACACCTTCAAATAACTTTGAATTGCGTCGAATCTTGGCCATCAAAAAATTTTCCCTATGCTAGAACCTCATTTCGCTGAACTCCTCTGCGCCGAGATTTATACTCTACCCTAGAACTTGTCTTTGATAGCACTTGTTAAGAAATTAGGGCGAAGAAAAATAAGAAATTGACACAAATCTAGAAGAACACATAGAGATTTAACGAGGTTCGACAAAGATGCCTACGTCCTCAGGAGCAGAGCGACGACTTTCTTTCTATTCCAGAAAAGAGTATAGAATACAAAATATAGGATAACACCTAGGGTTACATACAAACCTATTTATAACCCTAGACAGAACAATCAAGAAAATCTTGGGTACAATATGTAATTACCAAATTACCTTTATACCACACCCCCAACCCACATAAGGAAGCTCCCCTGATTTGGACAGAATCTTACGCTCCACTCCAGCATCTGTTCCTTTATGGTATATGAGTCATATCTAACAGTGAGAACTTGAGTGAAATTGCATTCCCCTAGTTAATTTTTTTCTTAACATAAACATAAAAAGTGTAACAAAAAAATAGTTATGGAGAGATTCCTTTAGCAAATTGTAGAAAAATATAAATGATTAAAGAGAATGCCTCTAGATATGAAGGCATCTTTTGTTTTCAGCTTACAAATAAGAAAAAATTGATGCACAACCTTTGAGCCACATGGATTTATTTTTTCAACTAATCTTTAAGAAATGAGTATATTATAGGAAGTAAACAAATTTATAAGAGGATAAATTCTTACTCATTTTGTTGCAGCTAATTAAGGGAATTATTATAATAGTATTTTTAAAGAGCTATAAGTAAATATTACTCTTCATTTGGAGGACAAAACAATTGAATATGAGATTGTCTGTGAATCACACCCAAGGAATAGATGTTAATTGAGGAGAGAGAGAGGGAGATAGATGAACACTAATGAATAGCGATGATTCTTCATAAAATATTTTTCCTATCTATAGAAGAGACAGTGCATTAATGATATTAGATTTTTTTTACCATCATTTGTAGAGGGTATGTACCAGGATATTTTACAAGCATTGGCTTATCATCCGACAACCTTTAAAAACCTTTTCTCTTGAAGCCGTAATTCCAATAGAGTTCTCCCCCTCCATACAAGCACTAGATTTAATGCTTCCCCCATTACAGTAGATGACAATATATCATCTTCTTCGTATTCACTATCAAGAGGATCTCTCCTTGACTCTCAAACAGTCCACACCTCATTTGAGCCCAACCACCCTATTTGGCCCCTTTAATTTCTCAAGTTAATCAACCTTTTGACTCCTGCTCCTTCCTCCAACATCTTAATAACCTAACTATTTCTCTCATGAATATCCATCCTCTTGATTTCTCTATTCCTCCCCCTCTCATCAAGACAAATAAATGAGGCAAAAAGGATAATTTCCTCTCACATGAATTTTTTTACTTTTTTTCCCAAAATTAGCTATTTGGAATTTGAGGGGTTTTAGTAGTGAAATAAAAATCACTGATAGCAAGAAAATAGATAAAAAAAAGAGCTTGAAAAAAATTTCTTATTTGTCCATATCTAATCCTCTCTCCATTAAACATTATTCCAAATGAGCTTTCGGTGCACAAATTTTCAGACTTCTTCAAATGGGAATTCGAGGATCAAGTGGAAACCTACTTTTATTGGTTTTAATGCTTTGGTCATTCAACAACAATATATTCATGGAAATATCACATTCTAAGCTCTGTTAATTTCTTTATAACATTTATCTATGTTGAATAATGTTAAAAGAAGGAGGGAACTATGACATGCTCTCTTTAATATAATAATTACCAGAGTTGTCTTCTTAAATTCAGGAATGTTGTGAAAGGTTTGTCTTACACCAGTTATAAGAGATCCCTTATTTTCCATATGTAATAGATTGAAAAATGTTAAAAGTGCTATAAAGAAATCACATTGGAATTCATACAATTATATTTCTAAATCTATTTAAAACATAAAAATCTTTTTGCTCCAAGCCCACATCCTCTTGTAAGCAAATCTTTTCGACCAAGACCTTCTATACAAAGCTCTCAATGCAAAAAAAAGGCTTTCTAAATTCCTATCCAATGAAGCAAGATGGATAAAGCGGAGTGTTAAGTGCGATTGACTTTCAAAGAGGTGAAGATAACCTCAAGTTCTTCTAAGAAAATTAAAATGAAGAAGAGTCAAGAATTCTATTAAAGAGATTTCTTCTAATGGCTTTACTCTTAACACTTAACAAGAACATGTGGAGGAATCCACTTCGTGCTTCTCTAACCTTCTCAGTTGTCATAACAGTGCTTCCTCTCTGCGCTCACTCCAACTTCCAATAAGCAAAACTGTCTCTTCAATAGATATTGCTTATCTCATGGCAGGATTTCATTCCTAGATGCAGAATTCAATATAAGAATTACCGGAGTTGTCTCCTTAAATTTAGGAATGTTGTGAAAGGTTTGTCTTACCTCGGTTATAAGAGATCCCTTATTTTCCATATGTAATAGATTGAAAAATTTCAAAAATGCTATAAAGAAATCATACTGGAATTTATACAATTATATTTATAAATCTATTTAAAACATAAAAGTCTTTTTTCTCCAAGCCCACATCCTCCTGAAATCCCAGTTTCTCTCAATGTAAAAAAAAGGCTTTCTAAATTCCTATCCAATGAAGCAAGATAGATAAAGCAAGGTGTTAAGTGTGATTGACTTTTAAAAGGTGAAGATAACCTCAAGTTCTTCTAAAAAAAATAAATGTAAAAGAGTCGAGAATTTTATTAAAGAGATTTCTTCTAATGGTTTTACTCTTAACACTTAGCAAGTCCATTTCGTACTTCTCTAATCTTCTCAAATGTCATCACAGTGCTTCCTCTCTCCACTCACTCCAACTTCCAATAAGCAAAATTGTCTCTTCAACAGATATTGCTTATCTCATGGCAGGATTTTCAGACATGAATATCCAAAATTCATTTTTTGGAATACCCTTTGATAAAATTCCAAGTTCTGATGGTGTCTCATCCAGAATTTTCAAGCAAAACTAGGATTTCATTGAAAATTCTTCTATTGATGTCATATTATATTTTTTTCACACTTCTCTTCTTCCTAGATGGATAAACGTTCTGCAATAAACTTGATTCCTAGAAGTTTTCATACTTGGAACTTACATGATTATAAATCTATCTCATTTGGTAACATTTTATAGAGGTTATTTCTAAGCTACTTTTTGATAGAATTAAGCCACTTTTAACTCATCTTATTTGTCCTGCACAGACACCATTTGTGTCTGATAAAGACATTTATGAAATTATCATTACATCAAATGAAACATTTTGTGGATTCATTTTCTCTAATTTTGCAAAGCTGTTTTGTACTAAATTTGATCTGAAAAAAGACTTGATAATGTTAAAGGAGATTTTCTATATGAAAGGATGGAAAAGAAAGGGATTCCTTCAAAGTTTATGGGCTCGATTATTGCTTGCACCAAAGACATTTTTTTATTATTTTAAATAGCGAGCTTCATGTATTATTTTTTATAACTTCTGGTTTAAGGCAGAGATGTCCCCTCACCTTTACATTTCACAATTAAAACGGATGCATTTTCTTGCTTGCTCAAAAAGAATTAGAATCTGCATATATTGATATGTCTCAACAAAATAAAAAATGTTTCATTTTTTGCTTATGATTTTCCTGTCTTTGCTAAGGCTTCATTGAACAACATTATTGGGTTATGTAAATTAATTGTTGTATTAAATATCTTGAACCTAACAAACATAAGTCTTCTATATATTTCTCAAATCAGTTCCAGAAGTTAATATGCATCAGATTATTCAATATTCAGGATTTTCTAGGAAAGTTATGCCTTGGAAATATCTTGGTGTTTTTATCAACTCATTTAGAATCACAACTTACAATTCTCCATATATTTTTGAAAGGATTAAAGATATCATAAATGGATGTAAATAAAAATAGTTCCTTTTTTAGCTATATTCTAGCTTACTAGAAGTACAATCTTGAACTTTCTTGCTTACTAGTTTCAATCACTTCTATTTCAAATGGTTTAAGAAAAGAATATCAAGTCTGATATTAAAAAAAATTCTTTTGGAAATTCTAGTAGTAAGTTACATATCATTTCCTAGAATTCTAATATTAGGTCGAAGCATTATGGAGGACTGGGTCTCCCAATTTTGACACTCTAAATGTCTTGTGCAAAGCCAAGTTCATTTGGAAATTATATTACTCTATTAGTGATTTTTCTCAATGGTGTCTTTCTCATTTTGGTTCTATTTTTTATGTTAAAATAAATTGAATATCTATATTTTGGAAGGATGATTTGATTAATTTTACAAGAAGACTTAGAAATAGTAGTGTTTTTATAGTTATATGTAATAGTAACCTCTCCTATTTTTGTCCTTCGATGGATGGTATTTCTCTTTATTATAAATATAGTGGGCTCATCTTTGAGTGGATTGAATGTTCTTTGGACACTCTTCTTAATAAACTTATTCAGAGGAGTAGTTGAACTCTTTCTATCACTTGTATTGCTCCTACAAAATGTATTAACACCAACACCAGGATTCTCATATCCAATGTTGGGCACCCTTTGATGTTGATGGGGAATGATAATTATGCTAAAAAAAAATTTTAAAATTACCACTATAAGGATTTGTCTTTTCTACATCGGAGCAATTTACTTTGGTATGAAAGGTATTCCTTGAAATATGATTTTTTCGCTTGGAAAGTTTGTATTAAAATTCTTACCACTATAGATAATTTGAATGCTAGAGGTCTTAAAATACAAAAAAAAATTATTCTCTATAAAAAAGTGTTATGTAAGTCATGCACATCACTTTTTCTTAATGCCATTTTATTTTTACATCATACAAATGGCCACCCCTTAATGCTTTTCCCATATTTGATTCATTTTTCAATAATATCTTGTTTATGTTAAGATTGTTACATGTATGGTTACTAGACTCTTTTCTCTTCTTACTTTTCAAGTAGTT
>NEWO01000425.1:511038-521869 GCA_003013225.1 Phalaenopsis aphrodite | reverse complement strand
TAAATGAAAAGGTAGGAATTGGAAGTTCAAATAGTATCTTTCTTATCATGTTTTTTCATTGTATCGCCTATAACTAGTCCGTCTCGCTTCCCTTCTGCTTTATGTGAAGTTCCCTTTGGAAATTTTTATTTATGAAGAGCTTTAACAATTATTGGATCGATTTACTCTTTCAAACTGTATTGTCCTTTATCTTATTTTTACAAGAATAATATTGGTCGTGTCCCTCCCTCTAGATGTTATTTAGTTTGCACAAATTGACAGGTGGCATCTCTTGAAGGCTAGGGAGATTTGTTCTTCCCTTCTGCCAATAACACTGGTCATGGATGGAATCTTTGAATTTCTTGTTGGGCTTGAAGTTTTTTAGGAAAAAAGATGTCTTCTTCTGTTTTTTGACGTACAAGAAAATCTTCTGAGAATATTTGCTTCCGAAAAATTTTTGCACATAATAAACATCCATATCTTTTCAAATTTTTGGTTTCTTGGGGAGCAATGATGAATTTCATAGGTTGTTCTATGTGGCTCAACCAGCTCATTCATTTGTGAACTTGTTTGATCCTTGAATGACTTATGTGGTCAGAATTCCTACTTTAGGACAGCTATGTTTGTGTCTTCTACTTCATTTTCTCATTTGTCATGCTTTTTCTTCGTTGTAAATATGTTTCTTCTCTATTAAAGGATTGTTGGTCTGTATATGAATGCTGAATTTTATGTATTTACATTTTATTAAGTGATAATTCCATGGGTGGCCCTCATTTTCCTTCAGAAAATATAAACAAGCAAATCAGCTGTCTTTTCTGGCGATACGCCTGCTGACATTTCCAGCAGAAGGAACGTTGACTTAAACACATCAACAGAAGGCCTTCGTTGTATTTAAAAACATCTGCAAATTCAGTATACGTTTTACAAACAATTTGTCTTATGTTAGTTTGACATTTTTTGTTTCATAGCCGTACATGTGCTATGTATTTTTCCTCTCAAGCATCTTCATATGTTTAAATGGAAGAAGAGGTCAATTTCAGGTATATTTTTTTTATTTTTGAATTTTGAATTTTGAGTTTTTATATTGTTTTATTTATGTATTGATCCAAAATATAACATTTATGATGTATTGAAATATGTTTTATGATTTTTAAGCTATTTTAAGTAGTTTTAAAACTAAAAAGTAAATATGAAAAATATATTAAATAAGTATATTTTTATAAAAATAAAAGATAAAAGTGATTCCCTCTAATTTTATTTTAGCAGCATGTCAGTCATATTAGTTTTTCTGTAATGTATAAATGATGTGCATCATATGTTAAACCCTATGAATTTGAGCCTGCATTATTTTCTTTTTTATTCTTCCAACAACTTCTCTCCATATATCAAATTTTGACTGACTGATTTATTCGCTCGAACTTTTTGCATCTCTTTGAGTATGACTCAGCACCTTCTTCAGTCTCATATATTCATCTTAAAAAATTTGATAATGTAATTAAGAAAAAAAAATGATTTTTTTCATTTTTTTATTGTTCAATGATAATTTTTTTTTTCCTTACATAAGCTATTCACGATCTAACATGCACCCACCAATAGTTCACCTCATAATAATGTGCTCTATTATGCAGTTCTATTCAGTGAGTATGTTAAACTAAATTATGAGTGAACTTTAAGTTTTATATATATATATATTATCACTAAAAATATTATTTTGGGTGAAAATTTTTCATGATTGTAGCACCTCAGCAACATTCATTAATATAACATCGTAGCGCTGAATCAAAAAGAAATGGCCAAGGAATCTAAGAGCTTGACACAGAAGCACTAACTTCAGGCACAACGGTGCTCAAATAGCAAGATAGAAGACCTTCAAAACCAACAATATGGAGTGCTACATTGCCACATTTTGAAGCATCTCAAACCAGTAATAGCAATATTGGGACATGCAAATAGTGGACTTAGCATCACAGTTTCATTTTCACAGAGCTAGAACACAACAAGTTCAATGGTCTAATTTAGAATTAATTTTTGTGTGAATTGAGAGAGTTATGGTGATAGTTTTTGGGAGTTAGTGGTGTGGGGTCAAACAAGAGTACATTTGGATTTCACTCTTAGGTAGAAGTAAGGTACTTAACTCTTATTTTATCTTTTTTTATCTTTTAATAGGTTTGATCTTCTTACTCACATCGTCAGTGCTCACCTTAACTTAGTTTCTAAGATAACAAGTTGGCTTTTTTATTAAAAGTTAAGTCCTCGCCCTCTTGGCATTTTCACAACTTAGTATCGCCTAAAATATAAGCCCTAAATATTTAATAAAATAAAATTCTAAAATCAAAATTAATTTTGTTTTTAAAGTTTAAAACCCAATCATAAGATAGTTCAAAGTACGACTAAGCCTCTTAGTATTTGTTGCTTCTTAGATTTTCACCATTAGATAATAGCTATTCAAATTTGATCAAATTCTAAATGAACTCTGAAATAACAATTTTAAATATAAATTTAATATTTGTTTAAACGAGAGAGTATTAGTCAAGAGTTTTTTAGGAGATAGCTTCTTCTATGATATAATTAACTCTAAGGGTTGGTACCTTTAGAGAACTTATACACCACAATAAAATAGTCATGTCTTACCCATATAGGGTAGGGAAATCATTCACGCAATGTAGACCCCATGTATTGAAACTATTATTATGTGATTAGATCCATCTTTGCATGGTATATTTTCTTTCGATAGGGTGCACTATTTCTGATGTCATCTATAATCATAAAATGAGAAATTTTAAAACTATTATACGATTCACATATTCCACCTCCAATGGAATGGCAAACCTTCTCAATGTGAAACAATCATGTCAAAAGAAGTCATCTAAAGACCTTAATTAGCATAAAATTGGCAAACTAAAATGAGACATTTATTTGTTGGCATTAATCACTTTCCACCATTGTAAAGTGTGAATTAACTTTTTTGTTGAATCAATTTAGAATTATTAAATGAAACCAATGCTTGTCATTTCCAAAATAAGCTGATATTATTCTTGCATGCAGCATAATACATAATTAAATTATTGCAAGGGATGGTAATGTCCCATCCCTTTAAAAATATGGGTAAGAAGATGACAAATTAGTTGGCAGGATGAAGTTATGAATACCTCTAGAAAGTGGTTAATGAAATGTGAGAAAATGTCTAATAAAATATATAATCACATGAATGAGGTTACTCATTGCCAAAATAATTTGATGATAGGAATATATCTTTTTATTTATGATTTTCACATATTTTTGTGATAAAAAATATTTATCTTAAATGTTACTTGTGCGTACGTACTTTGGTGTAATATTTATTTTTTATAAGTCAAATTTAGCTGCTTCATCATATCTCATACTTGATTTAAAAATAAAATGAAATTTTTTTTTCTTGAGTATGAAACTGAAACTGATTGTAGGCTACTTTAGAAAATATGTCAGTATGTTGATGCAAATATGAGAAGTACTAAAGATAATTCTACAAATGTATTTTTAAAAAAATGAATTTAGAATTGAGGTCACAACATTGTAATCTAAGTATCATATTAGGCATCAAAGATCTATATGAAGTAATTCAGAAGAAAAAGAGAAAGTTAGGATTAGCTTGGAAGGGAAAATTAAAAATATATATATTTTTGACGGGACAAGTGGGGTAAGCAGTATTTTCTTAAAATTTATAAGTGCATATTAAAATAAATATTAAAAAATTATCTATCAGGATTTATGTTCATTGTGGTAAGAGTTTCCCAAAAGATACATGATTTTGAATAATTCAATTCCAAAATTTGTGTTCTTTGAATAGATTTGCAGTGGAGGACATGCAATTAGTGAGTAAGCAAAGTCTAGAAATTTTATTCTTCCTTTAGAACTTGATATTTAACTTTGGTCATGAATAGTCCCAAAGTTTTGTAAATGTTATCATAGAAGGCTCCCAACTATCTTTCAATTAAGATGAATCTCACAAAAGATTTTATAAGAACATCAAAGTCATCAATACTATCATCTTCTAAAATTGTGCTAAATATAAGAAGAATATGGGGTATGAGAATTATGCCTATGTGATTATATTGTTATAATGAATAACATAGCAACTCAATCTATTGATGAAATTTAAGAACAACAAATGCATCTAAGAAAAAAAATGTTCACTAAACTTATGATTGATTTATCAAATATTGTAGGATTTTTAGATGAAGAGTTGATAGTATATATGTTATCTTTTCTAGGACCAAACAATGATTCCTTTCAATTTTCTCAAAACCTGTTGAGTAACCAGATGGATGTAAAAGGAGTTAAATAACTAATTTTTCCATTGTAGAACCTACAAATGTAATAATCATTATTTACAATTTCTGAAATTATAATGACTAAGTATTTTGGACTTCATATTTTAGGTTCTATTAATTGTTTCATAGGTTACAACTTTAAAGCCTGCTATTATGTAATCTTAGTGATTATTACTATTTTGAGGTTAAAAATTTAACACTAATGTTCATATTTAGTACCAATATTATAAGATATAGTAGAGAATTATGAAATTTTTATGGCTATTTAATAATTACTCTTTTGTTGTTAGTTTTAGTCTAGATATATTTACTTTACTTTTTTCTTACTTTATAGGCACCAAATCAAATGTCTCCTAAGAAATAAAAATATATTGTATTTAAATTACTCTGCATTCACCTGTACAGAAGAAATAATAATAATTCACCTTCATTTATTTTGTCAAAAATTAAATAGCTCCTAAGTATTCAAAATAACATGTATTTAGTTTAAACTAAATTTTATACTTTCTACATGTTTTTTTCATCAAATTAAGCATCCCTTAAGAATCAAAAGAATTTGAAATGAAACAAAATTATGTAAATTTAATATTCACTTAAATAAACTTATTTAAATAAATATATTAATGGATAACCACTTTGTGTTATATTTAATAAAAAACAATAAAATGACAATATAATATTATAATGTGAAATGTTATAATTTAAATAACATTAGCATAAATTAAATTAAATATAAATAAATTAATAGATCTATAAATAAATTAACAAACTAGGAATTCTTAGGGGTACTGTACAACATCAGACTCTTTTGGGTAAGATTGTCCTTGGGGAACTAATGTACCACCTCAAGCTTGAGCTATACTTGCTACTCCAAAATAGATTTTAAATCTTTCTCAAGGATAACAGACACTTATGGCTGTTTTTTGGAGACTTCTTTCTCAGTTGCTCTTATCTTCAAGTCTATATGAATAGCTTCAGATTTCTCTATTTCTACATGCACTGACCTTGGAGTCAGAGTTTCTTTTGGATTGGATGTGCTGAAGGCAATAATTTATCCATCCACTTTTCAGACATTTCAATCTAATCATTTCTTTATCTTAGTTGATTAGATATATTTTGAGTTGTATTATGTGGGAGTCCTTATTCAAATGCAACATCTTGGTGTTGTGCAGGAACTTGCATTGGGACTGGGTATGATTCACAGGGATAACATTCATTATCTCATTCATTCATTTATCCACTCTTTCCATTATTTTATTCTTTTATCTTGACTGATTTAAGAGTTTTTGGATTATATCCGGTGCAACACCTTCCTCATCCATTTCATCTTACAGGTCAGTCTCATCTTGTTGCTCTCTTAGTGAAGTGCTAGTTTCAACCATCATAATAGTGATAGTTTCTTCGAAAATTTCTATGGGTTCATTCTTTTCTTTAAGTTGTTTAATGCCAACTTGCAAACCATGAATAAATTTTTCAATAGGTCAACCTCTAACATTCTTTAGATCAACTGACAGGTAGTTAGGCTCTATTCAATATTCATTTCCTTAACTCTAGCATCAACTTCCCTCGTGAAAATCTCTAGTCAAAATATTTCTACTTCTTAGGGTTGTGACAACTTCTTTCGAATGACTAACACAGGTTGAGAATAGGTTTCTAACCTAAATCATCTGTAATAGAAGGTTGGATCTTAACTTTGGTGGTATCTTCTTTTCATCTTCAATACCTAGAGCTTTTTGGAGAGACGTCGGGATAAAAGGTGGAGGCTTAAGTGATATGCAATGTACTTTCTAGATTTTTTGAAGAGACTTAGTGATAAAAGGAGGTCCTTCCGTTGATAAACTACGTACAGGATGCAACGACAAGATTTGGGTATATATACGCCTTAATATTTTGAACTAGTTAGCTTAATACTATTAATAGTTCTATACTCAGAATATCCATGATATAGTTGATTTCTATCTGTCAGTGCATAGGAACTCCTCTGATACTTATATTGCTTCCTTGAGAATTATCATAATCAAAGATTTTTCTTCTCTTCTTGAGAACATATACCTCCTACTGATATAAGAACTTCTATCAAAGTGCATTTCTCCCATTCTATTATTCTTTTAAATATCTTGTGCAAACAAAGATGATGGGGTTCTTATTTTTTTTACTAGGAAAGTCATATTCAAAAGGAGGTGGGGGTGAGTCAGTTATTCTACACACTTCTTCTCCTTTTTGTACAGCAGAAAGTGAGTAGATTTACTTCCTCCTTTTAGATGAGAGGTTTCAAATAGGTCAAGTCCATTTTCATGGGCATCCCTCTTGGTTAACTTGTTCTCCTTATGAGCCTGTATGTCCTCCTATTCTTATTCTTTCATTGAGTTTTTATTAATTTAGTAGTACTCTTAGAAGAAGAACTAACTTCAAACATTGATGGGGCATTACAAATTCCACCCAACACTTCAACTAACTTATCATTTATCATTTCAATAAACTTGGGGATTTCATATGCTTCAATAACTTGGTGAATAATTGCTTTAATAGAAGGTTTTGAATGCTAGGAACAACACAGTCACAACAAAAGAAACTTCCAGTAACTCTCCTCTTCAAGGGTTGAAATCCTTCTTCAAACTTAAAGGTTGAATTCCCTCAAAGTTTCATTCTCATCAATAACTTGAGGTTCTACTCTGAAAAAGATGACATTGCCACAAGTCATTATAAAGAAATAAAAGCCCATTTCAAACTTGTTGATGGACCCACCATTGAGATGTGTTGAACTAAGTGCCACGTTTCCTCAATTTTAAAGAAAAAAATTAACTTGAGGGATGAAATCTTCCTGTAACAGACCAAATAGAAGGAAAGATGCTAATAGAAAGTCTATGCTTGAATCTCAACATTTAATGAATTCAAGATGGAAATCGGAAAACTCAACCAAAGCATGAAATTCAACCAAAAAATAGTACTGAAGCATACTCAATAAATAAGATTTAAAAAAGAGATGTTTAAGACTTATAGTTTGATAGGTGGACCCATTTTATGATTTAGTGAATGAAGAGCTCAACAAGAAAGAGATGGGTAGTCTGAGTGTGTGAGAGATACATGTATATTATCGATGAAAATTAAGATAACTCAACACTGTAGATGGAGAGAGAAACCATCCCAACAGAGTCACTAAATAAATCTTTTTGAGCTATATAAGCTTCAAAAGTGGTTGAAAAAAAATGATAAATTCTCTCTTACATTTTCCATCAAACTTATTTTATCCTTTTGAACAACTATTTACACATGATTAAGGCGACTTTTTGTCGATTAGTGATGGTGCATTTGCAATCAAGGCAAGGGGATGGTTTAGGGTTTAGGGTATAAGAGCGATCTAAAAAATTGATACACTCAATGTTTGATCTACTCTAAGAATAAAACCATCGACATACTGCCCTACCAGGCTTTCTCAATCTCATTACTTTTATTTAATTTACTTATTTGTCCTGAATTTATTCCTTAATTTCATATTTTTCAGTTTACTTTAATAATTCTCACACATTGTACATTAAAATTTCATTGTACATATTATGATGATTTTTTTTTTTGTAAAATTTAAGCAGATTTAATGACAAACGCACATGCACGACACAAACTCAAGACTTACTGATTGAAAGACAAAGCTCTCGATCACTAAGCCAAAATAACTTGCATTATTATCATTAATATGACCAAACCGGCACACAATTATCACACCAAAAATTTGATATTCATATTTATATTTATATTATTTTGTTGTTATAATTCTATACATAAAAATAAATGTTTTTTTATCAAAGTCATCTTAATTTAATATCATTCAAAACATTAAATATTTTACAAATATAAGGAGGAATCTACTCTAAGCTGAAACCCCCCAAAGGAATGTAACAGACAAAAACAATGACAATCAGAAAATTTCTCAATTTACCAGAAAAAAAAAAGGGGGGAAAAAAAGTTCTTTCAGTAGAAGAGTTCTAGTTCCTGAAAATTTCTTCATAAATAGATACTGCAGCACCACTTACCTTCTCGTCCTCAAATTCTCCCTTCTCTCTCTCTCTGGGTGTGTTTAATCCATGGATTCTAATTGCTTACAATCCACCGTCCACGCCACCTACTCTCCACCTCCCACCACCACCCACATCCACTCCTCCCGCTCCCAGTGGCTCCGCGCCGCCGTCCTCGGCGCCAACGACGGCCTCATCTCCATCTCCTCCCTCATGATTGGTGTCGGCGCCGTCAACCAATCTTCACGCACCATGCTTATCACTGGCCTCGCCGGCCTCCTCGCCGGCTCCTTTAGCATGTCCATTGGTGAATACGTCTCCGTCTACGCCCAATACGACATCGAGTCCGCACAACCAATTAATGTCAATAAACAAATCCTCCCAAGCCCATATAAAGCCGCGGCTGCCTCTGCAATTTCTTTCGCAGCCGGTGGCGTCCCGCCGCTGCTCGCCGGTGGGTTTATTGTGTCGTGGATGGAAAGGGTGGCGGTCGTCTGGCTTGTTAGTAGTATAGGATTGGCTTCATTAGGGGCTGCCGGTGCGCTCATGGGCGGTGCCTCCACGGGGAAGGCAGCCGGGAGAGTATTGGTTGGAGGGTGGATTGCTATGTTGGTGACTTATGGGGTGTTGAGGCTTTTAGGACTTGCTTTTAACATGAATGTTTCTGCTTCTGCATAGAAAGCTTTATGTTTTTTATTTTGTTTGGAGTTTAGGAGAGAATAAAGTTTAATTAGTTGGTTTATGACATATAAATGTATGAAATGAATATATGATGTTGCTTTGTTAGAGTTAGTTTGTTTAAAGGGATCAATAAGATTGAATTTAATATATATATATATATATATATATATATATATATATATATATATATATATATATATATATATATATATATATATATATGTCAATTTACTACTCTAGTTCTCATATATGTGTGTGTGTAATTCAATGCTTACATTTTTCCACACTTAAATTTCATAAATATGCAAATTTTTTAAAAAAGTTTTATTTTTTACACATGATAAAGCAAATTAATTAAGAGAAAAAAATATATAAGTATGAAATTTGTTAAGAACTATATGATAATGAGTTAAGCTTATAAATCATATCTTCTTGAATAAAAACATATTCATTTATAGTTAGAGTACATGTAAATATGTACATGTATCATAAATAAGATAGCTATTTAGGATGATGATTTGTAAATTTATATAAATTTGTATGAAAGTCTATATATTTTCTGAGCTCATCAAGGTTTCATTTTAGTTTCAAAAAGATTTACTTAATTTTGAAAATTTTTTAAATTTATTTTAGTTTTTTAAAAGATTTTGTTTAGATTTCTCTAATTAGAAAGAGGATCTTTCTTTTATTTAAAAAAAAAAGGTCACTTAAATTTGTTTTAGTTTTGGAATAAATTTCTAAAAGGTTTTAGGATGTTTTAGGTTTTTTTAAGTTTCTAAAAACTTTTAACTTAAGTTTAATTTTGAAAAAGCTTTTTTTTAAGTTTTCTTTAATTTGAAATAGTTTAGTTAGGTTTTGATTTTAAAAATATTTTAAGTTTTGCTTTGAAAAAGTTTTATTTAATTTAAATTTTTTTTTTTTTTGAGAAGTTTTGCTTAAATTTTTTGTTTTGGAGAAGGTTATAATTTTTTATTTTGAAAAATTTACATTTTAAAAGAGTTTTATTTAAGTTTTAGCTTGAAAATTTTTTTTATTTAAGTTTTCTTTTGAAAAGCTTTTTTTTTTTTGTAAAGTTTTCTTTTGGTTTTATTTTGAAAAAAAAAATTTATTTAATTTTTCTTTTTCAAAAGAGTTTTTTTATGTTTTAGTTTGAAAAAAAAATTATTCAAGAAAGGTCTTCTTTAAGTTTTGATTTACAAAATATTGAATTTTAAAAAGATTTTGTTTAAGTTTTCTTTTGAAAAAAATATAGTTAGAAAAACTTTTATTTAAGTTTTGTTTTTAGATAAAGTTATATTTTGAAAGTGTTTTGTTTGAGTTTTCTTTTGAAAAAAGTTTGCTTATGAGAAGTTTTACTTAAGCTTAATATTTGGAAAAATTGTTCTAATTTCATTTGAAAACAATGTACTTAGGAAAATTTATTTAAATGTTGTTTTTTAAGAAAATAAGTTATATTTTGAAATTTTTTTTATTTAAGTTTTCTTTAGAAAAATTTTTACTTGGGGAAAGTTTTATTTATGTTTTTAGAAATTTTTATATTTTGAAAAGGTCTTGTCTAAGTTTTCTTTTGAAAAATTTTTACTTAGGATTTGTTTTGAAAAGATTTTTATCAAGTTTATAAAAATTGCCCTTATTTATTAAGTGTTTTACTCCACTTTTAAAAAGTTTAAGTTTAATGAATTCAAACTCTAGGAAAGTAAGCATATGAAGATATTTTTGAAATTAGAGCATACCAAAACTTACATCATTCAGCTCTTTTTTATAACTCATCTTAAATTAATATAAAATTATAAAAATAGTTAATTTAGAGCACATTTATCTCTCTCTCTCTCTCTCTCTCTCTCTCTCTCT
>NEWO01000425.1:461489-502155 GCA_003013225.1 Phalaenopsis aphrodite | reverse complement strand
TCTTCCTCCCGCATTCGCCCTAGCCGAGCCCGATTCTTCTCGCGAAGCTTCCCCGAGGTCCCCTCGTGCTCTGAAAAGGCTTCCACCTACTCCCTCTGACACGCTCCGGCTTTCCCCTCCCACGCCTCTGCGATTCTCGTCGTCTTCTCCCGTGCGATTTGTCGCTTCTCTTGGCTCGGCTCACCGCACAGGTAAGTGACGGGAAATGCATCTCCTCTTCCCTGGCTATATAAACCCCACTTGGGGAGGAGTTCTAGGGTTGGCCGAAACGCTTGGAGAAGGGGGAGGTGCTGCCGGATTTTTGGTTTGCTTGAGCGACATTGCCCTGACTTGAGAGGCTCAATCTATGGTGAGAAGTTGAGGTAAAACGTATTTTTTGATGTGATCGAAAGGATATGGTAGCTTGTTTTACAAAATCTGAGATTTTCCCATGCTTATTTTGCAAAAAAACCTGAGAAATGTGGTGGCTCGTTTTACAAAATCTGAAGTTTTGTCTTTGCTTATAAAAAAGATCTGAAAGGTGTGGGTGTATATGATAGAGGTGGAAAAGTATATTATAGGCTGTTCGTTATGCCTCTACATGTTGCTGAGCTTGCTAAGCATGCGGTTTTCTGTACCCCGAGGGCATTTTTCTTGGCAGGATTGGTTTGCTTAATTCGATTGCAGCATATGTATACTGATAATAAATTTGTTATTCTCATGACGAATGTGTCTAAGGTGCAAAATAAATCGGGGAAAATTACATATAGATCACCAGAAGCTTGCTATTTACATTTCTAACACCTGATCTCTTAGGATACATATAAAAAAAGGGTGTTATCACATTTTAAGGAAAGCTACACTCCATATTTCTTATCCTAAGCCTTCTCTACAACATTTTTTGACGTCTTTTTGTTTTGATTAGAAAATGAGCTGGTTTGATTTCTTTTGGTTATGGATTTTCCAGGCATACGTCACACAACCATGTTTATTTGCAGAACCTTGCTAGTGCTGAGCTTCGTTGATATGATTATAATTTATCTTGGAAATAATTAGATAAGTGGCTTTGCTTTAAGCTTTGCATATTTTGTTCGTTGTGGGAAAGGATCAACAAGGTAATGATCATTTAGGCTTATATGTTGCTTGAGGACATAGGAAAAAGTGAGAAAGAAATGAAGAGTTATAAATGGGTCTTCCAAGCTGCTTGTGGATGCATAAGAAACTGAATGGTGTGTATGTAAATTTCCTTTGGTTTTATTTTACAGAACTTTGGATTTTAGGTGTGTAAACATATGGAGCGGGGAAGTATGCATGCAAGCATTCTTGAAGCTTTTCATAAGCTTACCTCAATAAATTGGGGAAGTATGCATGCAAGCATTCTTAAAACTTTTCATATGCTTACCTTAATACATTGGGGAACTTTTAAAATGCACCTTTTGTGGGCTGATTTTGGCAAGCTATTTGGAACCTTTTAAAGATATGTTTTTGTGGGCTGAAATGACTGTAGTTTTGAGGGTCTTTAAATGCATCTCTTGGCAATGTTTTGGCAAAGTTTTTTTTTTTAGCTACTGTTTTGGAGGTTATAAGACTATTTAGAAATTTGTTCTCTTTCAATTTCATGATACGAAACATATAAAATTATTGGAAATTGGAGGTGCCGCCTTGGGCTTTGGAAAAGGTTTACATGTGATACTTGTGTGAGAATTTGGAAATTTCAAGGAGTTCACTTTTTGGAAATAAGAACTTGATCGTTTTATGCAAGAGATTTTTATGAAGCTTTGACGAGGTTGACCCTATGTAGAATTTGAGGTTGTGTGGGTTATTTTAATTGAGTTGGGATTTTAGTTGGCTTTCTTTGGGCTTCCTTTGAGTTGCAGTTATGAGGCTCTGATGGTGGCATTTTTTTTTATCCAATGTGAAAGATTTGGATGATGTAAATGCACTATTTAAGTTTAGCGATTGAATATGTAAATGCATAAGTGTTGAGGGGCTACGTATGTAATTGTGGCATTGGTTTGGACTTGCTTCGACTGGTTTGAAATGTGGTTTGGAAAGAATACCTTTTGGTTGATCTGTTTGTGAAATTGGAGTGATACCCATTTCAGATTGCTTCGGGGATTTTCGGGTTTTCATTTTCGAATCTTTTTGTCACGAGCTTTGAGGGTTGATTCATCCTTCGTTCTTTTCGATGTTTTGGGTGAATCAGTCCCTCCTCTCTCTCACCCCATTTTTGTTCTTATCTTTTCCTTGCTTTTTGGTTCGGTTTTCGATGCTTATGTCCGATGCATAAGTGTCCATGTATAGCCTTTTGCTATACGTGAAACCATCAAGCAAGATCGCAAGTAGTCATTTCGGGGCGTACGGTGGTGATGATAAAGGCACACCGAAGATAGAGCAAAAAGATATCCTATCCTATAACATCAAGATCCAGGTATTTGATGAACAATAGGATATGGTATCCTTCACCGACATAAGTCTAGCGGGAGTATGCTCGAACCTCCTCAGGTGATTGGCAGTCCCATGCCCGACAGCGTAATCAACTCGTGGACAACAAAATTTCTAAAAAAAAAAAAGATAAGTTTTGATAAACCATTTTCACACGAAAATATACCTTTCTACAAAACAAAATTGATAACTCTTCTTTGCATGTTTAAAATTTGTGTGTATGTCAAAAACATAAATTTAAAAATACATTTTAAAATTGGTTGTCCACCTGAAGAATACCTGTTTAGGCTGGGAAATAGCCCTCTAAGTGAGGTTCAAGACACCCTTTTAGACGAGTGGCGGGTTCTATACATTCGGGTGACCGAGTAGCCTTTGTGGATCCTCGAGAATAAACATAGCTGAGCCTAGTCCCATACGAGTGCTTGCGGTCCCCTCATCCGAATTTTCTTTTTGTTTTATCGAAGTTTTGGGACAGGGCACTCGTGTCACTTTTCTTTCCTTTCGGGATTTCCCCAGGAGTTTTGAGGATTTTCTTTTACTTGAGTCTTTTTCGTCGAGTTTCTCGAGTTTTTCCACTTTTTCTTGGATTTCCTGGACGATGTTTTTTTTTTCTTCCAGACTTTGCTTTTGAGATGCATTTAGGTTTGCTATGTTTAACGAACATCGAATCTCACGGGCGTACAGGTTTGCTTTACATTTTACAGCACTTAATTTGCCTGTTTTCTATCTGCTACCGTACTGTAAAGCATGTTACACTTGTCATGTTTCTACCTGCTACTGTACTGTATAGTATGTCGCATTACTCCTGTTTTCCACCTGCTACTGTTCTCTCTGTATAGCATGTTACACTTGTCCTGTTTCTACTTGCTACTGTTCTTCCAGTATAGCATGTCATATTACTCTTGTTTCTACTTGCTACTGTTCTCCCTGTATGGCATGTTACACTTGTCCTGTTTCTACCTGCTACTGTTCTTCATGTATAACATGTTATACTGCTCATGTTTTGCCTACTACTGTTCCACGCGCATTCTATTGTTTGTTCCTGCATTGCACACTTTATATTATATAACTTTAAACATGTTTACCTTTTTTTTTTTACATAGAATGTTTAGAGGACTACAACCATAGGGTCGTTTGATTTAACACTATAACTGGACACCCTAGAAAACTTAAACTCGTCACGTCGAGGAGCTTGGAGCTAACGCAGTGGGCAGCACGGCCATCTTCAACAGCAGAACATGTCCTCCCCAGCAAAACCATTCCTTTTCCTAGAAATTAAACAACAATCCATAGGATTTCGAGGTTGTCTGTCTAGCGCAACATAATCCTCCACCTTTTTCTTTAGGCATTCGTATAGCTCTGTTGTACGATTTAAGCCCTAACTCGTTCTAGGTTCCGAGGTTGTCGTCCGATACGACGCAAACCCTCATATCTTCTAGGCAATTTGTGTGACCCTGTCACGCAAATATAAGCACTAATTAAATAAAATTGGCAGGATGAAACACTTTAATAATTTCTTCTCAAAACTGGAGCTAAATCATATGATAGACTGGGAAGTCACTGAGGTTCTCCTCAGGATCTGTGGCCTCCCCTAGTTTCTCTTCATTTGGATTCCTCAGCAATGTTCCAGATTTGAGCATTTTCCCTTTCACACATCTTCGTCCGATTTCGTTGAAAAGTCCTATGCTTTGACTTCTTTGAAGACATCATTCCCTGATTTTCATCGAGAGTTTTCTTAGGTGACTTCAGTCATTTAAGAAGTAATTAACTATAAGGGCTTGCCCTTATAGGAAGCTTTTCCGAACCCAACCTAAAATAAACCCTATTTAATTCTTTGTATTAAATAGGGGAACTTGTCGGCAAATAAAACGGTTTCGCAGACCAAACGGATGTCATATCTTTCTTAGTTTATTTGATCGAGCCTCATTCTCAAATATTGTGTTTATCCCTCAGGATAGATACAGGATTTGAGGTAGAGTGCTCTTTCATTTAAACTGTGAAAAATATGAGGTCAGTTTGAATTCATATTTTTCTAAAATTATACATATATATACGTAAATTAAAACGTTCTTCCGAAGCGGGCGACGGGATTTCGATTCCGGCTGCCGATAGCTTCTTACGGGCGACCCCCCAAACTTTCTTTTTCTTTCTTTTAGTGTCGACAGCCATCCAGATGAACCAGAAAGTGATCAAAGCTGTGAGGTCAGAGTTACAATTCTTCCAGTCCAGCCAACAATCCTTAACAGATACCCAGTTTAACTTCAGATTAGGAACTTGTAGATTGGAGGTAAGCTGTAGCCAAATCTATTTGGAGAAGGAACAGTCCAGCATAAGGTGTTGAATGGATTCCTCCTCCTCCATACACAATAAACAACAAGAGCGGTCTCTAAGTCCCTTAAGTTTAAGAATATCATCAGTGCGGAAAATGTTGTGGAAACCTCTCCAACAAAAGAAAGCCATTGAGGTGCTCAACTTATTATTTCACACCCCTGATCCCCAAACAATCTTAGGATCATTATGTATGTGTTTGTAAATGAATATGGAAAGGGATTGATGCTTTTGATTTTTTGTAATAATGCAATCCTATTTAATGGTGTTTAATGGGATTTGACCAATCAGCTGGCACTTGTCAGTGTCCACCAAAGTGGCTAGTTGATTCATATCCCAACAATCATCATTCCAGCAGCCTTTTATAGTAGTTTGAGGTACTTCTAGGGTCTGATCCAATCAGGAAGCCAGTTATCAAGCCAGAAATCAATCTTTCCTTCAACCAAGTCCCAGATCTAGAAGTTTTCAGCTTGTTGTCTTACTTTCAGTAGTTGTTTCCAACACTTGGAGTCCCCCAACTTCTGTTGAACCACCATTGGGTGAGCCCTAGAACAATACTTGTGAAATAAGAACTCAGGCCAAACGGTATCCTATCTTATGAATTTGATCCAAAGTTTGCAGAAGAAAATTTGTTGAAGGTCATTAAAGCTTTTGAATCCCATGCCTCCAGCTTCAGTAGCTTTGCAAAGTTTCTCCCAGCTTTTCCAATGTAGCTGTTTATGTTGGCCAGACCACAGAAACCTATCGAACATAATATTCAACAATTTTTTAATGTCCTTTTCATTTTAATCATTTGGAGATTGTACATGGGGAAAAAAGAGAGGATGCTCTTGAGTAAGGTAATTTTCCCTCCATTGGATAGAAAAGAGGAAGTCCAACAGTTAATTTGAGCAGCAATCTTATGCACCACTTCATAATATTGAGTTTGCTTCCTTCTACATTTAATTAACTGAATCCCCAAATATTTGAGAGGTAACTTAGCTGCTTTGAAGTTGGAGAAATCTCTGATCCAGTGTTTACGAGCAGTGCTTACATTTTTACTGAAAATGACTTGACATTTCTGATTATTTAGTTGAAGGCCAGAAAGTGTTTGAAAATGGTCCAGAATCAGAAAGATCTTTTTTAACAGCTGGTTTGGTGACTTTGGAAAAAAGGATTACATTATCTGCATAAATCAAATGGCTCAAAAAGCTAGGGTTCTTATGTGCATACCTCAAGTAGCCATGATGTTGGTAAGCCAAATTCAATAGTCTAGAGAGGTAATCTATGGCAAGAATGAATAAGGAGAAGGGAGGTCCCCTTGTTTGATACCCCTATTAGCTTGAAAAAAGCCATGAGATTGGCCATTAATCATGATAGTATAAAAGTTGTTGTGAAGTCATCTATTGATCAGATGACAAAAAATCCTCAGAAAAACCCCTGGTTAAGAAAGTTCCAGCTAAAAGAATCACAAGCCTTCTTTAAATCAAGTTTAAAATGAGGTTGCCACACCTATATTTCCAGTCCAAATCATGAATAAGTTCCTGGGTTAGTAAAATTTTATCAGAAATATTTCTACCCTTCATAAAAGCTGATTGATTGTGTGCAATTAGAGAAGAGAGAAAAGGTTGGAGTTTCTGAACAATAATTTTACTGATAATCTTGGAAATAACAGAAGTGAGGCAAATGGGTCTAAATTGGTCCCACCATTCCTTCTTGTTGTCTTTAGGTAAAAGAGTGATGGTGGAAGTTGCAAAATAGTTGGCGAGATCAGCACAATTGAAGAAACTTTGTATAGCTGGGATAACATCTCTCTGGATAAAATGCCAAGATTGTTAATAGAAATCAGAGGTGAAACCATCAGTACCAGCAGCTTTATTACTGTCAATGGAGTGGAGAGCCTCCCAGATTTCCCGCTCCTCGTGGATTTGAGTAAGCTGGATGTTCCTAGTCAACTGAAAGAAATCAACAAAGATAGTAGAGTCAATGTTAGGCTGCTGAGCATTACCATGGTTCATGGATAACTGAAAATAGTCCACTGCACTCTTGGAGATGAGATTTGGGTCAGTAACCCAGATACCATCCAAGCGCTTGAGTCTAAGGATAGCATTTATTTTCCTTTTGAATTTGATACAAGCATGGAAATACTTAGTGTTTTTGTCACCATCAGTGAACTTGGTATTGGCTGCTTTCTACCGATAGAACTGTTCCCCCAATGTATGGCTCTCAGCAAAGTGACATTAGCATCAGTCATATCAGTTTTAGAAGCAGTCTCATTATCCATAGCATCTTCTAATGTTGTCGTAGCTTGTTCAGCCAATTTAACTCTTTCAGTTAGATGTCCAAACACTTATCAGTTCCATTTCTTTAGAGCCTTGGTGATATTTTTATGTAGAAACCACAGTTTGAGCCAGTAAGATGAAGCTTGTACAGCAGTCCAATTCTCTTCCACCAGTCTCAAGAAGTCTTGGTGTTTAGCCTAGACATTTAGATATCTAAATTTAGAGGGGAGTCTGGAGAGATTGGCTGAGATATGAAGTAAAAGAGACCTGTGGTCTAAGCAAGTAAAAGGTAGATGTTTGACAGTAGTGTATAGATATCTATCCATCCAACGAGAGTTGACGAAAATTCTATCTAATCTTTCATGTAGTTTTCCCCTCTTCCAAGTATCAGCAGAACCTTGAAAACCCAAGTCAATTAGGTGAGAGTAAAAGATTGTTTGTGTGAACTCCAACATACTGTTCACATTAGCCCATTTTTCAGTAGGGTTTGAAACACAATTGAAGTCACCACGTACACACCAACATTGATTCATAGTGGTACCAATATGAGTTAGATTGGCCCATAGCTCAATCCTATCATCAGGAGTGCACCCAACATAAAACACAGTTATAAATGTGTTGAAATCATCAATGTCAACTAAAAATGCATAAACTGAGGATGATCAGCAAGAACAATGTAAATTGCTTCCTTCCTAATGAAGATCCAGATCTTATTGTTGATGTTTGCTAAGAATTGAAAACCAAAAAATTTCCTAATGATAGTGATGGGATTTGTTCTAATCAAGGGTTTCAGAACAGCAATAAAGCAAGCTTTATAAATCCTGTTAAGATTTTGGAGAATATTAAAGGAATCAGGATTAAAAATTCTCATAATATTCCAACACAGGATATTCAAGATTGGTTAGTCGCCCTAGTGACTCTCACTAAGGGTTCGGAGAATTCAGAGGCCCCAAAGGAATCCAATTTCTGGTTTTTTAATTCCACACTGCCTTTCCTTCTGCCCTGTCTTTTTTAGATTTCCTAAACTTCCTCCATATTGTCTCTAATAAGAAGCAAGTCTAGATTTTCGGGAATAGTGGCAATAGTTTCAATAGCTTGACGGTACTGAATTGGTGTTTCTCCTTGGGTTGTGTCTCCATAGAGGCTGAAACATGACCACCCATATGTGCTGGAATGTCTGATTCCACAGAGGTTGGAGCAGGGTGGTCCCGAATTAACGGTATTTTCAGTTTGAATGAGTTCATTCTTTGGTGGAGTTCCCTGTGGTTCTACCTCGGCCTCAGCCTTATCCCTCTCAGAGACACTTGGTTCCAGCTCTGTCCTCATAATAGGGAGATTCTCTCTGTGGACAGAAAGCTGTGTTTTCCTTTCAGGGTGAAGTCTAAAGCATTTAACATCAGTATGTCCAAACATTCTATAACTCCCACAGTAATAAGGCCTTTGCTCCATCATCACTGTTTGTCAATACCCATTGTGTGTTGTCCCAATCCATATTTCATAAACTTCAAGAAGAGTTATATCCCTTTCCACTAAAATTTTGGCTGCTGATGGTCTAGACACGTAGATAGCCACATCTAGTTTCATAGGTCTCCCTAAAGCAGCACCCAAGGAGAAAAGGATTTGATGGTCGTATAAATGAAGCTTAAGTCCAGGGAACTTAAGCCAGATTGGCACAATGTGGGGTTTTTGATTGGGTAAAAACTCAGGTGACCACTTTAGTAACTTCATATATTGGCCTTCTATAAGTAAACACTTTTGGAAAAAACGTTGGCATAATCCTCCTCCTTAAAAAGTTGAATGATTATGTGTCTTCCATCAAATAAACCTACTTTCTACATCCACCAGCTTCATATCCTCAAAGCATTTCCTTAATAATTCCATTTTGAGATGAACTAGCTGAAATTTCCCCACCAGGGTAAACTTGCAAGGTTCCGCTAGGGCAGCAGTTTCATTCTCACTGATGAAGAGGGCCAGCTTACCCCCTTTTCTACTTGCCTTTTTTACAAAGTCGCAAGAGCTCTTACCATCTAAAGCATCATAGTACTGTTGAGGAAACACACGCTTGTCACCATTTAATAACATGTCTTGCTGGCCAACCACACCAGCATAGGAGGACTTAAGTATTGCTGTATGTTCAGTGCTTTGAGGTGGGTTTAATGCAGCAACAAATGAAGTAGTAGGCTGTTGTGTTGAAGAAGCCATTAATGTAATAGTAAGCACCCCTAGAAATTTGAAAAGGGTGAACCTGGGAAGGGCCAAACTTGGCCCACAAAGCGGCAAGCACCACCAAGTGACCAAAAAATGAGAAGAAAGCAAGATGGAGGCTGAAAAAGGGAGAAGGAAGCCACCTTACTGCCATGGAGCTCAAAACCATAGCAGAGCAACACCAGCCGCCAACATCTTATATATACATATATATATATATATATATATATATATATATATACATATATATATATATATATATATATATATATATATATAGATCAAGATATCCAAACACACACACACATATACAAACATACATATATATATATATGTATGTATATATACATACATACATATATGTGTGTTTGTGTGTGTGTGTGTGTGTGTGTGTGTGGATATACATACATACATATATATACATATATATGTATGTATGTATGTATATATAGATATATATATATACATATATATGTATGTATGTATATATATATACATACATATATATGTGTGTGTGTGTGGATATCTTATATATATGTGTGTGTGTGTGTGTGGATATACATACATATATATATATATATATATATATATATATATATATATATATATATATATATATATATATATATATATATATATATCTTGATATATATATGTGTGTATATGTATGGATGTATGGATGTATGGATGTGCATGTATGTATGGAAAAATTATAAGCATGCCACCCAGATCATGCATATATTTCTAAAGACAATAGTTCCCCAAAAAAGAACTATGAATCCATGCATTTGCAGTGGCATGGTCAAACTGTTAAGAATCTGATGAAAGCAAAAGACAAAAGTGAATTTTTGCAGCAAATTTCAAATTTTGGTAGGCAATTTGACAATAATGAGGTGAAGATTACAAATGTAGATGTTACAAAGAAAATTATCTCAGCAATCTAGAACTGGAACAACTAAAAGGTAAAAAATTGATCCATATAAAATTCATCAAATCAAGTATGTTTAAGCCGTCTTTAGCCAAGATCCTGATACACAAGGTTAAACGTACAAAGATCTTCCTAGAGCATGAAATATGACGTCTTATTAAATAAAGACTCCTCCAGTTTTGTAAAAGGAAAATAAAGATAATGTTCAAGGGCACTTGCAGATCAACAAGTGCTATTCTCCAAATGTGGAGAACTGTCCTAATATTATTTTGCATTAACACATATATTAGTACTTCAGCTTAAGCTGAGATATATTTGTTTGTCTCAGTTTGTAACATAAATGACAGAAAAGGTAGATAACTCAACGGTTTAGCAAAAGGATCAACTTCTTATTCTAAATTGAAAATATAGGAGTGACAACCATCTAGAAAGCACATCTCACTTGAAAAGCACAAAATCTTGAACAAAATCGCAATCAACTTCAACAGATTTAATTTGTATATGGAAAATGAGGTTGTTGATAATCTAGATGATTGAGCAATTGTCAGAGTACGGTATCAAAGGTTTAGTAACTACAAGCCAAACTCTCCTAAAAGAGTTTTCACCAATAATAATTCAGATGCAATTTAGATATGGCTCTATATTCAAGTCAACACTGGATCTAATGACAAAAGTTATTTTTTACTTTTTTTGGGAGAGTTGCCTCTAAAGAAAATACAATGTTCTTAGGTTGATTTGTAGCTTCAATTAAGCAACATACTCAACATCTAAAAATGATTCAACATGTAGGTACTTTAATTAAATAACCCTTTTCTAGGAAAATTCTTAATATAGCTGATTATTTGTAGAATTGTCTCTAAATGCTTACGGTTCGGAGCATGCATGTCATGAATAAAACTTCAATAGTGAATGAAATGGCCCGTCTAGAAACAGTCAAATAAATTAAACTTTCAACTGTTCTTCATTACCAAAATGCATCATAAACGAGCCCTTAACTATCAGAATTCGTTTGAGACTCCAAAGGAATATCAAAAAGTTTGTAAGCTAAAATAATAACTTTTTCAACAAGAAAAATAGCATAATTCCTCTATGAGAGTTATACACCTTTTTTTGCATATTTCATTTGGTTTGGAGTATGCATGCCCTAAATAACAACTTTAATGGTGAATGAAATGTTAGGCTTAGCAATAGCCGGATAAATCACTTTTACAACCAACCTTTGATGCTAAAACAATTCATCAAGAAGCTCTTCACTATTAAAGTCATCTGGCCTTCATTGGGATTATAGCTATTTTGCAACCTAAAAAATATTAATTTCTTCAAGAATATCAATTTCAAATTTTCTCTAAAGAGAGATACCACATAATTATTGTACACAAAATCAGCTCAAATAAAGTACTTCGATCATTCCAAATCTTTGGCAGAAAAACACGTTGTAGTTAGTGTATTCTCTCAAAGATTTCTTTATGATCACTTTCAATGAATAAGATATCAAGAATAAAAAATAGATAGAATGATGAAACCTAAAAGTGTATGCCTATTGAAGATAGAATGACCCGTAACCCCTAGGACTCTAATTAAACCCACAAATGATCTTCCCACGTATTCACATGCATTTCTTCTTTTAAGAGGAAGGAATAACTTATATCCATTTATAGCACATAGTTACTTATTACCTGATGGTCCCATATAAGAAATTTTGGTCAAATTTAGTTTAGCAACCAAGGAGATGTCAAAATAGTTCACCTTGTAGACCAATATAAATTCTTTTATAGCCAAAGAGGCATATATTAAATGATCGAACCACGAGGCAACGAACATTCAGCAAGAGAATTGATTCAATCCCGTGAGGTATAACAACAAAATTCCAAGTATGGTGATTGAATAAAGCACCTATTCAACATCCTTAGTTTTTTTTTTTTCAAAATGGAATTTGCAGTGCTTCCTAGTGTCCTAGGAATATAGAAAGATGATAATAAAAAGGCAAATGTATGAAATGATCAAACAACAAATAAGACTGAATGGAATAAATAATTTGTTATTTTGCACCTTCTCATAAAGAAATTAATACATATAGATCAAAAAGCTCATCAATAGATGGATGCACTATTGAATTTGATGATATGGTTGGATTGCTTGTTGAGGAGGGCGGTCTACTCGCGTAATAGTCAGCTTTTAAAGGAACTGGGGGAGGTAGAGGAACTTCAAAAGGAAGAAAAATAGGAGGTGAGGATGTTGCAGAGAATGAGTTGAGAAATAATAAATGTGTAATCTCACGCAATGTTACATCAACTAAAGTGTATAAGCATTTTGTAAAAGGATTATAATGGAGGGTGGTCTAATCGGTTAACAATCAACTTTTAAAGGGATTGAGGGAGGAAGAGTAGCTTCAGGAGGAAGACAAATAGGTGGTGAGGATGTAGCAGAAAATTATTTAAGAGAAAATAAAAGTGTAATTTCATGCAATTTTACATAATCTAAAGTGTATATAAGCGTTAGGTAAAAAGATTATCCCACACATCAATTCGAAGTGTGAGAATAATGGAGAAATATATACCGAATAGGATGAAAATAAAGTTTGTCATAAGAGCGAAAAAACATGAACAAATTAGGAACAAAAATAGTTTCACTAGGATAAGGTGAAAGATTATTCATAAAGGTAATATGGTTGATCACATAATAGATAACTAAAATAACCAAAAACTGATAAGGAGCATTCATATGAAACACTAATGTCATTGCAACATCAAGGAAGTCACAAATTTTGAGTTTAACAATCCTACCATGTTGAGATTATAGAGAAAGGCAGCTTCATAAATGATATCATTAGCATAGTAGAAACAATGAAATTGAGCATAAATTCTGAAGAATTATTAGTGCATTAAATTTTGATGGAAGTGAAAAAAAAAATTATCTTCTATTTTTTAATACAAGTGTGAAATACATTAAGGACCACTAAAAAGACACAAGAAAGAGAAAAAATAGGAAAGAGCAATAACAATATTTAAGACCATGGAGTATTCCAACAATTGAGTTCGTACATCCTGTGGAGAAGGAAGCGACAAGTAGTTTGTTGGCAAGAAATTCTTCAAGCTACATTTGCCAAAAAATTTGATCAATAGTAAGGGGATAGCATTGCAATAACGCATTTAATTTCTCTCTCAATATGATATAATACTTTTAGATCTAAATATTGTTCTTTTCAAAAGAGCGCAAACATAAGAAATAATAATTTCCCGAAGAAATGTGAAGAGAAGAAAATCCCACATCTTTTTGAGAAAATCCTAAAACACGGCAGCCGAGGCAATGAAGATTCAAACTATTTTATAACATAGTCACATGCTTGCCACTTTGCAAACTCGGCAATGTCAG
Source organism: Phalaenopsis aphrodite (assembly GCA_003013225.1). Taxonomy (NCBI): domain Eukaryota; kingdom Viridiplantae; phylum Streptophyta; class Magnoliopsida; order Asparagales; family Orchidaceae; genus Phalaenopsis; species Phalaenopsis aphrodite. Next base: position 488,637 of record NEWO01000425.1, on the reverse strand, counting down.
TGCAATTTGGAGGAGAGGCATTCTCATAACGGACATTGTTATGTAAATTCAGGTTGGTACCAATGGTGGAGGTTTTTTAACTCATTATAATATAAATGAGAAGCAACGATATCATTTAGGAGACAATCTAAGAAATAAATCAGAATATACATAATTTATGAATCATGAATTTGCCATGAACTGCGATTATGAGCGAAGAACAACAAAAGAGTGTGCACAATGTTGTGCTGTTAGAGGTCACACGAGCAAAGTGCAAGAAGTGCGCCCAAAGATGAAGCTGAGCAAGGGTTCATCATTGAACACACGCATGTAAACGTGCACAAGAATGTGAGAAAGTGGGCGAATATATGCTTGCAAGTAGGTGCGTCAACAACTAACATTTATAAAACCAATTTAATTAAACCAAATTATAAACAAAAGCAAAACAACCAAACAAAAGTAAAACTGAACCAACCAAACCGCATATAGTTCAAATTATTATGTTCAATTTCTTCTTAAGCAAATTTTGAGAGAAAAAAAAAAGGTAAAAATTTTGATTTTGAAAATGTAAAAACCCAAATCTTATATATCTGTGTGTATTTGTGTGTGTGTGTAGAGAGAGAGAGAGATGATGACGATATCATTTCAATTATTTGAAATTGGATAGTTTTACTAGCATTTTAGTTTTCAAGTTAATCAGCATACTTGAAGTCAAACGAGATCCAAATAATCACTATTGAATAAAATAAGATAAATTAACCAAATATAATGCAGCACAGCACAGTCCTAAACATAAAGATAAAGTCAATAAAATTTTTTTTAGCAATTTTAAAGCCTAAGAAGAAATTAAAAGTATGAAGAAAAAAATAGTTAAAAAATACTTGAAATTCAACAATTTGTGACACGAAAAGAGTGACAGGAGAATGAGCAAGCACAAGAACAAATGAGGAGAAGCAATGTTTGTGCCTTGGTTACCATGAAAAATTTGAACCAGACCATGAAATCTGAACAGAGATTTCATTGATTCAAAATCAAGCACACAAAACAATGACAAAACATAGCAAAGCGACCCACATGATTTGCCATGAGGAATGTCCAAGGCCAATGGATCACTTTACAAGGCTCCTAAAGAACACCTTTAATAACGCCACATCAAGAACAACACACATTACTCCAAATATAATTTTGCAACACACACTAGCAGCTATAAAGTGAGCTGTCATTTAGTGAGCCTTGTGTTCTTCAGGAGTTACAATGCATATTATCTCAGACTCACCTTAACGACAATAACTAAACCTACAGAAAGATAAAGTTGATAAATAGGCTTATATTTAATTAAAAAATGGATTTAGGTTTACTTCTAAGTCATATAAGCTACATGTATTAACATTTCAAAATCATGAGTATTAATCCCACAAAGCATCAATTCCAGATATCCAGACAATCAACAACAGTGCAAAATAAGCATTTGCAGATGATCCATAGTACAATGGGAAAGGCACCAGCATGGTTTTTAGTAGCTGCGTCAACAACAAAAGCAAGTGTTTACGTCATAATATATGATATATACAGATCATCCAGCAATTCCAATCATCACCATAAATATTTTTCAAAGCAAGTTAAACGTTTAAATTCAGGTCTTAGGATCTATTCCAAAAGAGAAGTTCCACACAAATCAGGTTGTCAACTTAAGAAAATATAAATAGGGAGTCAAAATAGCCCAACATTCCATTCAAACTGTTCCACAAGCAAAAAACAAACGAACACACAAATGCTCAAAAAGTCACTAATAATGCAATTCAAAAATGGCATACATGTAAAAAAACAAATGATTAAGAAAAACAACGCAAATAGCGTACAAATGATCATTCTTACAAAAGACCAAAAAGAAAAATCATCAATAAGCATATAATTGGACTGATTTTTGTATCAAAAAAAATGTATGAAGGATAAAAAAGTACCTGTTTTGAGATTCAGAAGTATCGACATCATCCACTGCAAAAGGGCAAGAAAAGTCAAGGTCCTCAAGATCATCCTGCAGTGATTTTCTGCTTGAACTCCTTGAGAAGACAAACCTCGGAGAGCCAGAAGAAGAAATAACACTAGAGAATCGTCCAGAATCATCTTTAGTGTCTTTAAGCACCTAAAATTGGCAAGAAAAGAGAAGGCAACAATTACTCATTTGAAAATATAGTATTATACCTCTTCAGAATATCACATAAGAATTGAGAATGAAACCAAAAATAACTTTAGTAATATATTAAAGAAACAAAATAGAAAATAGTGAAGGAACAATAGTATGAAACCTAATTGAATTCCATGGGGAAGAGTTGGCGCAAATTCATGCAAATTCATGGGTTTTCATCGAAAATTACTTTTAAAAGTTTAGTAAATACTATTTAGGCCAAACAAAAATCTCGTCGTTGAAATCAACAATGGAATCTCTTGAACCATACCAAATGAATAGGCATGATGTAATCACGAATATACATTTTGAAGAGTCGAAAATCAACAGTACTCTAATTTGTGAAATGTTGTCATCATCATTAATAGCTTTATCCCACATATTCAGGGTCAGCTTTATGAATCCTCAATTTTAACTCATTCATTTTGACTCTAATCTGAAGTGTTACATCAATTGTTCATCAGTTTGACATCTATCCATGTTCTCTTAACAGTTATTTTATCAGCTTGTCTAATGAGTTAATTTCTACCATTCATTGTATATGTGCAAATATTTTAAGCCTAGTATAACTAAATTAATAGGAACATTGAGCAATAAATGATTGCTGATATTTAGGTTGAGTGTGGCATAGATTAAGGGCCCGTTTGGGGCAACTTATAAAAACGTTGTCTCACTGTTTGTTTCTCGCGTTTGAGGCGAGTTTCTACAAACGGGGTTTCCTAATTTCTATTACACGTGAACCGCGGGTATATCCCTGCAATCCGCGTTCGGCCTCTAACTTTTTACTCACTTGCCATCGCGAAACAGTCCTATAGCCCTACCTTTCCTCTGTCGAAGGCGTCAATCTTGCCTCTGTCGATACCCGAATTCGCTCCGCAGGTAAGGAATCTCTTCGCCAATATTGGCATTTGCATGTGCCATATATTTGTCTATTTAACTTTTTTGATTTTTTAGCTTTATGTAGTCCAAATAATCCTAAGGTAGAGAAGAAGTTGGAGTATACCCAATTATTGTCTTGTCTGAGCCTCATTGTACTATAGTAATGGTGATGTATTAAGGATTGTTTGTATATCTTCTGAATACTATTAATTTCATACTAGCTCGTTTATGTCAAAGTCGAAATGAATAAAACTAGAGTTTGGATCATCTACCATGTGGGATAAAGAGACCACCTTAATATATTGTGATCTCTGTCTGAGAGAGGTCGAAGTGGGTAATAGACCGACCACCTATTTCAATAAAGAAGGTTGACAGAGTTTTATGACTAAATTCAAGGAACTGACCGGAATATATTATGATCGGATGAAACTCAAAAACAAGTGGGATCAATTAAAAAAAAACTGAGAATATTGAAATGAGCTTCAAAGGGTATCAACAGGATAGGGTTGGGATCCACTGAAGCGGACAATTGATGCACCTGAGGAATGGTGGGCTGAGAAGTTAGAGGTAAATTTACTTTTTCCATCGATTTAAACATTGAAAAGATTTTTACTAATGACTTCTCCTTCCTATTACAGGCAGTGCCAACACCCAAAAAATTCTAATTTGGTGGCATTTATCCAGTATTGGAGAAAACGTTGGCTGGCATGTTCATTGGCGTTATCGCTACCGGAGCTCATGCTTTCACCCCAACTAAGCAGGGTTTGTCGGTTTAACAGAGGACATGAAAACCGAGCATATAGGTGAGTCAGGAGAAGGTCCCAGTCAAATCCACACGGATGTTCAGAACAAATGTTCTTAGTTGTGCGAAAGATTTGTATTTCTAAACATTTCCCCTTACAACTTGTTATGTGTTGCTGGAGTAGTATTATAGGCCAGAGCAGTCAAGTAGTGTTTAGGACAGTACTGAACAGCAATGTGTCATTCCTTGTGCATGTCACATTCTTTTAAATTCAAATGTTGGCTCAATTGAGTGTAGTATTAGAAATTTCCGGCTTCATAAATCTTTTCGAGTGAATATCTTCAGTAACAGCGAATATCTTTTCTATGTACTGCTTCAGAAATCTTTTTTGCTTTCAGTTGTGTTTCTTTTCTGTTTATCTTAAGTCATTGATAGGGGCGCTATTAATTTTTATTTCTAGAAATAAATGAGTTTAATGTTGAGAATGAGTTTAATGATAAGGGCTCTTTTCTGTTTACCTGCAGTTTTGTTTTTTTGCTCTAATAATATGGATGGCTTCTTACTCATCTATAATAGGGTGGCTTCTCACTCATCTATAATAGGGTGGCTTCTTACTCATACAAATATAATATGTTCAGGCTTCTTACTCAATTAATCTAATCAATTAAAATTTTATTTATGTGAACATTTGTGGGATGTTAAAAATGAAGTTTTTAGATTGAATGGGAAGAATTTTTAGATCACAATGAGCCAAAGTTTTTTTTTTGTTCATTATTGAGAAAATGAGCTCAAAGTTTTCAGGGAACTCCGGGATAGTGGTTTGCCGTTACGGACTAACTACTATGTAGCTCACATCGCACCACCACATTGCTATGGTCGGCGATTCTACTGGTGCCCACGATACGCAAACAGTCCGGACAGGTGTTAGTTCTTCAGGTGGGCAGATATTCCAACTTATTCCATTGCCCATAGCGATCGAGGCTCGACAATATCTCAACCGGATAGCGTTGCTCGGGGTCTGACGTCAACCCAACCAGAGACTGTTGCTCCAGACATGCCCCTTCTACATTTTAAATTGAATGTTATTATAAATTTAATTGTAATTTTGTTATCTTTTTTGTTTTTTTAATAGGTTTTTGGATAGTCTTCCTTAATTCAGAAGTATATCTTTATTTTCTTTGAATTGTTATGTAGTGTTTTTTGGATTTTAGTATATTAATTGTGTTCCTAGCATATTGAATGTGTTCCCAGTGTTTTTTAATGACCCAAATGCTTTTCTGCAAATGATCAGGTTACATGATATGGTTAACCTCGTGATTGTTCCTTATAACTTTAAAACTAATCGTTTATATTTGAAAATAAATTTTTGTTAAAAAGAAAAGGTAAAGGACTTAAACTAAATGCAATACTAGATATCATATTATTTTAAACATATCATGCAAATACTTGTCATGAGATTCAAGAGCTGTTGGCTCCAATTTAAGCAATTAATAGGAGCGGACTGTAAAATGTGAACAAATCCTACCATATAGGATAATTGCCCTTGAGAAATAAAGAGCATTAACATGTTTATAGAAACACAATAAAAATTTCAGTTCAATTTATCCCCATGATACTACCCTTGCAAACAGCTTAATTGTGTGGTCGAAATGGTTTTTTTTTTCACATACAGCTGCAAATCGGCTGTTCTCAAACCGCCGAAACCAAACAACTTAACAGCTTATTCAGTTTAGGGACAGACTGATTATTTATCCACAAACAGCTACAAATCAGCAATTTTCCAAATACACAAATCAAACAGACGGATAGCTTATCTGGATCACCTACTGATCAGCAGCTTATTTGGATAAGTTGAATAAGTTGCAGCCGCCCCAAACAAACCCTAAAAGTTGCATCACTATCCAACATTTTTGTTTATGTTATGGTCAACATATGTATTAATGCCTTTTTTTGACTGGCAAATGCTCAGATCCATTCAATACCATGGAACTATTTTTGGTTTTATAAAATTTAACTCAAAGGGTCTATTTGGGAGTAGTGCAACTATTTTTAAAATTGGTTGTGGCAACATTGTGAGGAAAACACATTTACTACGGCAGTTGTGGATATTATAATTTTTTTATGTTTTATAAAAGTCTAATAACAACTTTTTACAACTACAATACTCTAATAGATCTCATTATAAGAAGTTTCTTCTCACAAAATTTTTTTAAAAAAAAATAGCAAGAAAATTTTTGCCAAACAAAAATGAAGTCTATAAAGCAAACCCGTGAGATTGAAGCCCAAACGAACCCTAAGTTCACATGACATACTCTAATCACATATTACTCTTAAGGTGCTTACATTCTATGCCCAAGCTAACATAATAGCAAAAATAATTAGAATTTTTTATTGATAAAACACTATAGTTTTTTATATTTATTGCCATATTATCTATTATTATACTAATTATTGGAATATTATCATATCTTAATAAGTCCTTAATTATTATACAATAACAATTAGTGCACTTAAATAAATTCAAATAATAAAACGGCATACTACTAATCATTAAGAAAATAGGTGCTATCAAATCTTGGATAAATACATCAATCAAATTTAAAAAAAAAACATTTAAGCAAACCCGTGAGAGAGATGCCCAAACGAACCCAAAGTTCACATGACATACTCTAATCACATATTACTCTTAAGGTGCTTCTCTACTTTAACCATTTAGGCATTAACTTATATCATATATTCTTCCATATAAAAAATTACAAAATAGTTGAACTTATCACACTTAAGTATTACTCTTTATTCATTGGGTTCATTGAGTCATTTACAAATAATTTCAAATATAATATCATTGGTTTTACATTTGAAATCATTACGCTACAATAGAAATAAAAATTTTCATAGATTTATGACATTGCCATTGAACTGCAAATTTTTTTAGCTATTTAAAAAAGATTATTTTTTTTATTTGTATGGCCAAATATTAATATTTTATCTCCATTCGTCATCACAATGTATTAAATATTGTAACAGCTTAAATACTGATAAATTCTACTCGAAAAGAAAAAAAAAGAAAAAATTTTGAGCGAAATATTTGTGCTCAAAAGTTTTTCATATACAAAAGATTCAAAGTGTTTAGCCGAGAATTTTTCCTTTAATTTTATTTTGTTGGTATCTCACTAAATCTAGTCGTCACAGGACAATTTGAAATAATTTACTCTATATGGTATCAATTTTTTTATCATGGAGAAGAAATTGTGCATTTTCATTGTAAATGATTGTTTTTGTTCATTACTAAATTATTAAAACATTTTCGAAGCGAGGATTTGGGAAGCGTTCGCCTATTAAAGAGAGTGTTGTATATTAAGTAGCATTTACTTATTAAGAAGAGTGTTATGGTGATTATTTTTCCATCAGCTCAAAGAGCAGAGTTTTGTTATTGGAGTGGAATCATAAGTTAGTGGAGCATAGGATTGAATGTAGGACAATAGTGGGCAAACAAATTTTTTGTGTTCATCTTACACTATAGTTAGCTTATTGCATAGCTATATATCTACATTGCATGGTAGAATGTCCTTATGGGGATAATTATATTACATGCTTTTGTTCTCTTGTTTACAGTTAATCAATTTACTTGTGCTCAAAGTTTGTTACTCTCAAATAGCATAGATTTATCATATTTTTTTTATTCTCATATAGCATAGATTTATTCATCATTACAATCTTCATGTTGTTTGGACACTTGTTTGTGCCTTTGATATGAAATGAGTTAATTATTATAGGTTGTATATTTAATCATTAGTATTTTGCCTAATAATTATATGGTGACATACTTTATATTATAATCAAACATCATTAGATCACTTATATGGTGTTACACTTGTAGACCGATGGATTATAAATTTGTTAAGTTTTGATCTCATTACATCACTCATTCACATTATTCTTTACCTTTTTTTAACTCATTTTCATTATTTATATTGCGGATATATCATACATCTAAACGTATACTTTTATGTTCAATTTTATTATTCATTTACTTCCAGAACCTTGACTGTGAGGGTTTTATGTTGAAAAAGAATTTCCACAAAAAAAAATTCTAAAGTGTCCATTCACCAATTCACCCCCACTTACTATGCCTAGAGTCTGCATTATATACCTCAGTATGTTTTTCTGCAAAAAAAATACTTCCTTAAAACTCCTATTTAACACATTATCAAAATAGTATTTTTTAAATTATTTTATTATCTTCATTTTTAGCTAAGACCATATCATATCCACATCGAATGCATCTAATTTTATCAAAATCTCTAGATTTCTTATCTAGTCTTAAATATATATATATATATATATATATATATATATATATATATATATTATTCTCCTTAATATTGAACCCACCTTATACAACAACAACAACAACAAAGCCTTAATCCTACTACATGGGGTTGGCTAAATGAATATTTTTTTCTCCATTGCGTCCTATTTAGTGTTATATTTTCATGTAGTTCTAAAAAATTAAGATCATTTTTTATACAATAAGCCCAAGTCTTCCTAGGTCTACCTCGGCCTTTCTTAAAATAAGTTGAATCTAAAACATCTACTCTCCTAATCAGATCATCAAATGATCGGCATTTAATGTGACTAAACCATCTAAGATGACTCTCTCTTTAATTTTGTTCGTCACTCAAGCTACACCAACCCTATCACGGAGATATTCATTTCACATTTTTTCTCTAAGTGTAAAGCCACTCAACCACCTAATCATTCTCATTTCGCATTTTGTCTCTAAGTGTAAAAGGCAACATTCAGTGTCATAATTCATTGCAGGTCTCACCACCATCTTATAAAATTTTCCTTCTCATCCCGAAAAAACTCATATGTGTCAATTTATAGAACAAAATTAACCTTTCGTGTTTCGGATCACTCACTTCATCTCCCTCTCTTTGACTCCCTCATTTTCCCCCTTGAAATGCGGCGTTATAAATTGTACCAAAAAAGAATGGCTATTTATTCTACCAAAATAGAGCATTGCAGGTCTACACCTAATCGTTCTCATCTCGGCAACACTTAATATTGAACCAACCATATAAGTCATAAAAAATTATAGCTTATAATGCTTTGCTCACTGTACTCTTCATATAATTTGCAACTTATAACATTACTACTCCCCATAATATTGATTTTTTGTCATCACCCTTGGAAAATGCAATTTTCTTTCTTAATAATCTCGTGTCTCCCTACATAATTAATGAATCTCATTATCAATATGAAACTTCTAGAATCTCCTGAAACATTTAATATTTTTTTAGTGCAAACTCTTTATCAATATGAAACTTCTAGAATCTCATTATCAATATGAAACTAATTATCTTATCCCATAATTAATGAATCTCACTATCAAATGCATTTATTGTATAACTGTTATATTTATATCACTACATACCCATAATTTACAATACTATTGAATTTTGATTCATATTGTAGAAATAACAAGTGTACTCACCATTGTTTAAATCATTATTGATATTAAATATTATAAAAGTATATTGATTGTTATACAAATGAGAATAAAATAATCATTACTTGATAGTAATTGTTATAATATGTTTGCATGTACATGTTTGACTATGATGAAGTCCACTCATTTATGGTACTAATGAGGGAACAGCAAGGACTCATGCATGTAAATGGAAAAGGATATTGATATTAGAGTATCATAAATGATATAATTTTTAGACAGTGCTCATGTGACAATTGTACAAATATAAAATTATATAACCATGTTATTAATATGTCAAAACACCTTGAATATTAAAAAATATCGTAAGTGATCATATTTATAAAGTATAAAATATTTTATATTGATTTATTAAAAGCCTAACTAGTATGCATTTTTTTTTTTTTCATTCTGTTACTGTTGTATAGTATTATGAGTATTCTCTATTTGTGGTCTCACTTTTATTTTAGACTAACTTTTCATGTTTAATTAATTAATTAAAAGATGAGAAATATAATAAAAAATGTTTATACAAGACGTGAACAACCTGTATTGAAGTAAATTTAATTATATTAACTTATTTTCTTTAGTGACTCTTTCATTTGTTAAATGTCAGTTATATAAAAAGAATATAAAAAATTTTAATTTCTACCGTCTGACAGTCTATACCCATCTTAATTAATTCTATGCCTCAGACTGAGTCGTAACAAAAATGGTATTAGAGTCAATTTTTAAATAAAATAATGCAATGTTGATGAAAAGGCCAATAGAATAAGTATGAGAAAAATACATTATAATAATAATAAAATATAATAAATAATTATCTCAATCGGGCAAAAGAATTCACCCGAGATTATAGAAGATGGTAGTCTGATAGAAAATGATAAAGTATCGTCAGTGAACAAGAATGTCCTGGCCCGGATGATGATGGTCATAACTCCGCTGATTCAGGAGTTCAGATTGCAGTCTACTGAAAGTGAAACAATTATTGTGGATCAACGTCCACCTTTGTTCAAGAAAACCGAAGATCTAATCGAAGTGGGGAACTAGCTGATAAGAATAAAAAAAATACTAGATAGTATGGCGTGTCCGGATGTAAGAAGAATGTAATTGTTATTTTTGTGTTGGATAGAGAGGTTGAACGTTGGTGGTGTAGACAACATCAAAACAGGTTCGAGGATTTACCTAATATGATGATAAGTTGGGAGCATTTTGTTGAACTTCTCATGGAATAATTTGTACCCTTATCCGCTTGAAGACATACTCGGAACAAGTTCAAATTGGTGCGAGGAGAGAAGACATTCAGTCGATACAAATAAAAATTCACTGCATTGTCAAGGTATGTACCACAGTTTATCGCTGCTGCAGAAGAAAAGTGCTACAGATTCCTTTTGGGATTAAAGAATTTGATAAGACAACCATTGGTGCCTTTGGAGATCGATGGATACTCTTAGTATTGTAGAACAAACTAGAAAAGTGAAGATCTATTATTAACTAACTCATAAGCGTAAGGATATGCACAAGAGAAAGAGTATTGATGAAAGAGAACATATAGATCAATTTCAAGGATCCAATGGTAAGAATTCCAAGTTCAATTCAGGTGGATTTAGTAGAGGCACGACTCAGAGTACTGTAAGCACTTGTGTCAAATACAGAAAAACATAAAGGTGAATACTTGATAAAGTGTCGTCAGCCAAGTTATATAGCAAGTTATTATTCATCATTTGGCTAAAAGAGCATTGAAGATCAAAAATCAGGTGGAGATCTTTCACAGAAGGTTGCAAGTGGGGGCAGAGAAGGATAGAGTCAATAATTCCAACTCCTACCCAAGGTCAACCACGACAACTAGTTCGACCTCGAGTTTATGCCCCTATTAATGGTGAGCTTGAAAAACATATTATTGCGGATGTTGATGCTAATAGGGACTGATGACCGTTGTGTTTTCACATATATATAAGGGTGTCTTTCTAGCATATTTTCTTACTTCTGTGACCGGTCTTGTTTTAGTTACGTTAGTTTATTTAAGTATGTTGTTATCCTGGTTATATTATTTTATTTTAGTTGATGAGGGAAGTTTAGTTGAGTCATCTTGTAGTAGTCTTTGCTTTTCAATGGCCACTTTTTATCTTAATGAATGGCCACAAGTTTTCTTCATGAAATTTATGGATAGCTCATATTAATCTACAAATAAGAGATGAATTATGGTTTGTTTAGAAATTTTGAGGAAAAATTTTTGCAAGTGTGGAAGATTGTAACACCATATTTCAAGGGGAATGAGCGAATCGAAGAGAGGGAGATGAAGTGAGCTATCGGGAATAAGAAAGGTTGATTTTGTTCTATAAATTGATGTGTATGAGGGGATGCAGAGGCGAGAACGAGAGGCTTCATAGCAGGCGCCGACCTTGAGTGAGAACGACTTACTTGGGTAGTCTATCGACACGTATGAAGGAGACTGATGTGTGCGAGCTAGAGCTTCCCGAAGCATTGAACAAAGCCAAAGGCGACGACACCGAACGAAAACGTCTATGATCTTTGAGCAGAGGAGACGAGGCTCTAGAGGCCGATGAGGGAAACAAAGCTGGCGATTGAAGTCGAAAGAAGAGGTGTCGTCGACTATAGGCGAAGTATAGGAATTTGAGAGTGCACTTTTCCACATTTCGATCAAAACATATTGCATCATCGAGCAAGCGAGGGAGACAACTTGTTCGAGTGTTGTGATCCGTCGACAAGTATTTGTGGTTTTCTTAAGCAAAGCCGACGGAGGCAAGGGTGAAGCAGAAAGGTAAATGTTGGTTTATATATAATAATAATAATTTCTAAGATATATTTTTGAATTAAAATTGAAAGATATATAAATTAATCATAATATAATTAAAATTAAAGATGAAATATTATAATATAAATTAAAATTATAAATAAAAAAATAATAAACAATAATAATAAACTAACATAATTATTAATTAAAAATTTTATTAATATCTATATTTTTATATAATAGTTGTTGAATTGGAGTTGTGGCTTAAAAATATGTTGTGAAGAGCATCAAGGTGAGTACTCATATTCTAATGTTATAGTAATATTTTACTTCTTTTCGATCAAATGCATTTACTAATATTGTTATACTTATATAATCGCATACATATGATTTATCATTCTATTAAATTTTTGTTTATATTGTAGGAATGACTTGTGTACTCAGTATTATTTAAATTATCGTAGATATTGAATCTTCTGTAACTATATTGATTGCTACACAAATGAGAATGAAATTATCACTGCATGATGATTGTTACGGTGTACTTACATGTGTATGTTTAGCTATGATGAAGTCCACTTATTTATGATACCAGGAGGGAGTGTTAAAGTATATGTGCACGTAAATACAAAAAAAAATATTGATATTAAACTATCTTAATTGGTATAATTTTTAGACGATTATACAGAAATAAAATGATATAGACATATTGATATGGTAAAACACCTCAAATATTATAAAATATTATAGGTGATCATATTCATAAACTATTAAATATTTTATAATGATTTATTAAAACTTTACCTAGCATACATAATATTTTCTTTTTCATTATGTTACTGTAGTCTATGAGTGTGAGTAGTCGTTGAATATGGTTAGCTCACTTTTGTTTTAAACTAACTTTTTAGATTTAATTAATTAATTAAAATATGAGAAATATAAGAAAAAAATATTTAGAGAAGATGTGAACATGTGATATGGTAAATTTAACTGTATTGCATTAATTTATTTTCTTTAGTGCCCTTTTATTTGTTAAATGTTAGTTATAAAAAATGAATATTAAAAATTTTAATTTTCACCGTCCGACCATGTGTATCCGCTTTGGTTAATTTCAAGTCATGTGTCAAGTTGTGACACAATTAAAGCTAGAGTTATATATGGGATAGTACTCACGAACCAAACTTCTAACCTTCAAGTGTGTAACATGTACTCGCAATTTCTCATACTTGGCTAGTTGCATGGCAATTTCTCATACTCGGCTGGTAGCATCCCATCGGTGAGTTACTTTGGCAGAAAATTTTCTAGAATGAGGTCTATGACATGTTGAATCTCTCTCGGTGCTAACCACCAAGAAAGTAAACTATCAATCAGGACACCTGGTAACTTCCTCAACAAGGATTGCCCCTTTTTTGTATTGGCTCCTTGGCCTCCCTACCTTCTATGACAATCAATATTAGTCATATTCAAGTCTCTCTCATGAACTCAGCTTGAATTGCTAGCATCTCTTCTTCATTTGCTGGTAATTGGTACTTCTCTTTATTCTCGTCCTTCAGGTCTTTACCCTCTACTTTCTCCACTGCATCCTACTCAGTAAAAGATATCACATTTTTGTTTGGACAATTAGACAAAATGTGTCTAAAGCTGTGACACTTGAAGCACTTCCTGGCTTAGGATGGATTTAAAAGTACAGACAGTCTCCAACTTTTCTCCATTCAATACGGGTTTCTCCTCTAGTGAAGTTGACTTCGATGCTCCATTGGGTGTAACTTTGTTGTTTCATCCTGCGATTAAACTCAATCTATAAGGTGGGGGGTCAGTTGGTGATATTGTTGTTTCTCTACTTTCAAAGCTAGAGTTAGTACATCAAGTAGAGACCATTACGGCGGCAGCTGCACCACCTTCCTAATAGACAATCTCATTCCTCTATGTTACCTCACTACTATCTGCTCCTCCAATTCCACCAATTCACATTTCAAGATAAATTAATCAAATTAAACTATGTACTCCTCCACAAAACAAACTCCACAGAATAAGCATGAAGTTTAATGAACATATCCTATCGGTAATGTGGTCACTGCATCTCCCTTTCATCTTTAGACCAGATGATGATCTTACTCTTCCCTTCTCGCTGTCGAATACGCTTCAGTTTCTCCCACCACAATCAAGCATTTTTTCCTGAGTTCGATGGTTGTCAATATAACTCTCTTGTCCTGAGAAACAACATTGTACTCAAAAATTTGCTCCCCTACATGAAGCCACTAAATAAATTCACCTAAATCTATGCGACCGTTGAAATCCAATAAATCCAACTTTACTCAAAAATCCCAACTTCTCTGATATTCCATGTCGAATCATTGAGATTGTAGTTCTTCATCACTAGAAATTGTCTAATGGAAAGGATTCACTTCCTCCTCTTGATCTAATAAGTCATCGTTGTGGCTATGGGAGAACCCTCTGAATTGTCTCCTATAAAATGCTACCAGCCTTTCTTACATTTGGAGAATTTTCCACTCCATCTCCTCCATAGTGAGCTCATGTACACCACATTCCTAAAGGCAACGTCATATCATTTTCCCTCGATCAAAGTTTCGACGGGTGTAAGATTGTAGATAAAATATTTAATTGAATTTTTGAATTTTGGTGGCAGACGTTGGGGCAGAATTTTGGTAAAAGTAGAAAGGTTGGATTATAAAAATTTATGGTAGGGTAGAAATTGCGATGGGAAAGGCTTGGGTATAAAGAAGATTATATATATATATATATATATATATATATATATATATATATATATATATATATATATATATATATATATATAATTTGATTTGGGATTGTAAATACAAACCACTAAAAAAATATATTACTAACATGGCTCAGATACTAGGTGATACAATTCTAGGGCTCCTAGAGAAATTTAGACAGCGAATTTTGCGGGGAGATAGTTGTGAAATTGCGAGATAACGAAAATATGTGAGGTTAACAACATTTGGAAGGAGATAGGTGTCGTTCAGTGGTTATAACAACTGAAAAACAGCAAAGATAGTGTCGAAAAAATGAGGTATGGATGTCGAGGAGATTCATCACATTTTACTGTGTAAGTTGCAAACACACCACTTGCAAAAAGAAAATGACACAACACTCCATTAGGTTAAAATCAGAGATAGAATCTCTAAAACACTAACCAAATCAAAAAGCCTTCCTCAAAACAAAAAATCAAACATATAAATAGTCCTACAAGGGAAAAAAAAAACATATTGGAAAATAGAAAAATAGGAAAGAGATCAGGAAGAAAAGAAAAAACTGAAATAGGAAGGCTCTCGGCAGGCTATCAATCCCATAGTCGCAGCGTTTTCAGGATTCGTAATATGCAATCCGGTACTATGTTTCACATCAATCAGATAAACCCTTTAAGCAGCATTTGAAGTTAATTAAGCATACGTGTAGCTCTCACACAAAAAATGTAATAAAGACTCACTGCATAACATCTATATTGTTGATCTTGCTGGTAAAACCCTTATCACTCAAGCAATTAAATCAAGTAGCTTATATGAGACTCTAAAGTGTCAATGACAAAAAAAAAAATTAGTTCTTCCTACTCCAATTTGAAACCTGAAGCTATTCACATAAAAGAAAATTCATCGTAATGATTCTATTACCAACATTATCATAAGAATGTCATTAATTCAAATCACATAACAGCTTCTCTATCAATTCCTCTCTCCCACTTCATTAGCGGTTCCTGGATTAAATTTTTATCGGCTAACAAAACCTTCCACAATTTTTGCAGGAAATGCTATCTCCCTCAAATGCCACCAACGAATTGATGTCCTCAATTTTAATGATAAATTGATAATCTAAACGACCACATCATCCTCAACAATCTACGAATCAGCATAAAGAAATTGTCTAAAAATTCAAGATCCCTAGAAGTCATACCTTAGGAGCCATGTGCAGAAGCGAAGTAAGATCCCCCGACTTTCTGAAAGACCTCGAAGAAGGAGAATCCTCCAAAACATCAGCCCGTGCATGTCTAGGCGATGGCGGCGGCAACAAGCTTCTAGTAGGATCCGAAAAATTAGGAGTGCGATGCAGGTGGTTTCTCCCCATCAACGGCTGCGGTATGCTGACTGGAGGAGTCTCTGATCGCAATCTAGCCTGCAAAGCATTAGCCGCATTGGTAGGCGGAGATGGAGTAGGAGACGCCGAGAACGGAGGCGAGAGCCGGTACTCCTCAAAACTGAAGCTACCCTTCCGATGACCAGATTGCCGAGGAATTGCCATTCGCTGTCCAAAATAATCAGGTGGAGACACTCGCTGCTCGGCGACTGCATCTACAGCAGAATGCAGCGGATGATTTGCCATCGGCGTAGTTGTCCAGCTATGAGGCCGCTGGAAAACTGGCGCCGCCGACGGGCGCACGCCGCGCTGGGGATAAGATACCGGACGCATGCCCTTCTCCGACGGGGAGGAAGGAAAAGCCCTTATCGGATCAGCAGCTGGGCTTCCTACATAATCCGGAATTATCATAGGCGGCAACAAGGACGAAACTTCTAAATTAAAATTATCGAGAGTCGGGCGATAAAGAACCGAGACGGAGAGATGGCCCAATTGGCTCTCCACTGGCGGGAATGCCTGCAACTTGAATCCCTTCTCCTCCTCCCGAGAAAATGGCTCCGCGATCGACGAAACCTTATAGCTCAGATCGTAGTTAGAAGACTGGTTAGAAGATGACAGCAATCTGAAAGCTCTATAAGCGGGGAGAAACCGGAGAAGGGAGTATATGGACCGCAGGAGAAGGATAGACTTCTTGTATGTCCTTCTATAGAAGGATGCCGACGATGACAAGCCGTCTCCCCAAGGCAGAGGTGTCTCGCACTGCGCCGTCCATCGTTCAATGATAGCCACCGACTCAAAGCCATCGCGTGGCGAGAGCATGACGTCGACGATCATCGGTTCCGTCACGCCTTGCTGCCATAAGCCAGAGTTCTCTGATGCGGGCGGGAATTCTCCGATCGCAAGGTTGAACCACTGGTCGCGCCGCCGCACTCGGCCGGCACCGGCTACGGCTAGGTGGGGGATTCGGGCGGTGAGGACGGCGTGCAGGGTCTTATGAAAGAACTGCGAGATAATCTGCTCGGTTCGACTGGCATCTGATTGATGATGCGCCATGATCGGCGGCATCCTTCGGCTGTCAAACAGCGGAGATCTGATCTACGGCCAAGCCGGAGAATGGGCGGCCCTCTTTTGCTGAGGATGGCGGCTTCGGGTGTGAGAAGATTGCGGAGGAAGAGAATAGATAGGTATTGGAGAAGAAGAATGGAGCCATGGAGGGTATATAGAAATGGGGTAAATGATGGAAGGAATCAGAGACGAGAAAATAGATTAATGATGGGGAGAGGAGACTCCATGGCAGGAGAAGAGATGGGGAAGTTTTTGGATGGTTTGTGTCGATGAATCTTGAAAGCGGACGGAAGCTAATTTAATTTGATGCGTGGGAGGAAGGTCATCGTGGAAAGGGGGATTTGCGCAGCAGGGAAGATGTTCCGTGGTGCAAGCGCTGTGGCGGCAATTAATCTCGTGATTATGGTGTAAATTGCTACTTTTAGACAATGAAAAATTAGCTACCAAATTCCAAGCTAAAAATATCTCTAAACTAAATTGGATGGACAAGCTGTGGTGGCCATTAGGATGTTATTATTTAGGGACATTTAAATGCATACCATCTAATTATGCATTAACATATCAATCATTCAAATTTTTAACTTTTTAATATAGAACATCCATGATTCATGTGTTTTTAATATAAATTGAATGTTATATAGACAAAGTTTGAAGTAAAGATGGTTGATGTATTAATACATAAAATCTATGGTAGGTATGTAAGTCTCGCCGTTATTTATTTATCCTACTTTTTTTTTCATATTGTCATGCCCGATGAGTGTCGTGACCAGCATTGACCTAATGAACATGGTTGGATGGTATTACACAGTGAATATGGCACCAATTAGCTTGGCATGGCTAGCTGATTGAATTGGTATGACACCAATTGCTTCCCCCCGAAGAATTCTCTCAACCCTAAATCTTAAAGAATAAACCAAGTCAATAATATGACACTCGACTTATTCATGGACGAGCTCATAAAAAACCTTAGTCATGGATCGTTGGTAGGTAGCACCAACATACTTCAAGCCAAAAGGTATAACTTTATAGCAGTAAATTTTAATTGAACTTCGAGTAAACTCCAACTAAAGATCTCAAAGTAGCCATTCTAAAGTCCAAAGAAGAAAGTTCATAGGAACATGTGTAGCTCCAAAAACAAAAACAAAAAAAGTTATTCAATGTGAAATACTATATTAGAGTAGCTCATCCTCCAGAAAGTGAGAAAGTCCAACAAAACGAATATATATATAACTCCTCCAAATTGCAAAATTCAAAAGACAAAAAAATTAGAAGAGAGCAAACTTAGGAAATCCACCCATAAATAAACATGACTCCATCCAAGTAATAGAAAAAGAATCATAAAATAGAATAATTTTATAAAATGATTGATTCACCATCCCGCCCCTAGAAATCATCACTGCTCAAAAATAAAGTGTAGCATCTGTGAAAATCAGTTCAAAGATCATCAAATGTGTCATAGTTAAAAAATAAAAGCGCTATATATTTGAAATATCACTTCAAAGATCATCATATGTAGTATCTATGTAGAAGATGCAATAGAAAAGTTGTATATAACAAAAGAAACATCAATTCCATTCTAGCAAAAGACTTTTGATCGATCAGTTAACTTCCACAAAAAGCAACACAATATTTTCAAGTGATTAATAGAGAATCAAATATCCCGATTCCAGTATACAAACTTGAAGAATTATATCTTATAAAGTGCACAAACAGTACGTGGAATATCCTTTTTGAACTTTCATCTCTTATTATTTTCTCTATAATCTAATGTATATTTTAAATTAGAACCTCAATGGGAGCGGAAGAATATTCAAGCTATTTCATAATATTAATATGCATGGATTTCAAATCAGAAATAGACTTGGACGGAAGCTGGAAGAGTTCCAATTCTAGCCCTTAAGAGTGTATTTAATATTGTTTAGTTCGTTATAAAGGGAAAAAGGAGGATCACCTCTAATATATTTATATCAAGTAGCATAAATAATATCAATAAAGGCAAGGCAATCACAACAATAATTTTAAATAAAAAATTGCAATTAGGATTAATAAAAAAACAAGTATATCTAAATAGAAAATGGATCAGAAGAAGAAAAATTCATAACCTTGAAAAATGAATGAGGAAAAGCATCCAAACAAGAAAAAATATCTAATAAACATCTAATATAATTTTCAACTTAATTATTGTGCTAGCTATAAGAATAACCAGTGTTATAATTCTTTAAGAAATCAGAAGGTAGAATTTAATTGTTAAATTCAAAGGCTTTCTCAAGATGGGAGGAGAACCCCCAATTTTATCCTGAAGATGATGAGTACAATTGAAGTCTCCTAAAAGAATATAAGGATCCTTAATATGATTAGATAGAGAAATAACAGACTCAAATAAAATCTCTCACTTGGGCATTATTGTCAGCATATACAAAGTAGCATAGAAATAATAGAGAAATCATAAAAAACAAAAATCATATATGTACTTAGCAATGATGCACAGAGCATTAAATGTTTAAATGGAAAGATTTCATTTCACCAAATGTGGTCATTAACTATGGCATTAAAATTATTAATAATATCTCATTTGGAAAGACTTGAATAAATTTAAAGAAAAAGAGTCAGTGATGGAAAAAAAAGTTTTTTTTCCAATAAACAAGTAAAATTGAACTTTTTTCATTATAATGTCTTCTACAACCAACAATATGGGTATTATTGGTGAACCCTTGATTATTTCAGGCTAGAATGTTTAGGTATAAGATAAAGAAAACTAGTTGTACTGATAGTAGGAAGTGGGGAGAAATTAGAGGCCACTCTGTCAAGAGATATTTTTATAGAGCAAGAACTTTTAGAAATGCCAAAAGGGAGAGTTTGACTTGAAACCTATCCAGTCTGAAATGAGGAATTCATTGTAATCTATTCTACTAGATCAAGTGCAAGAAAAATGTTAACCATATTAAGAATAATTTCTCTAATCTCAACAGCAAAATTAGAATAAGAGTGTTGGAATATTATAATTTGGACCAAGTGAAGAGATGAGATAGAAGAAGGGAGGAGAATGCCAAAGTATGGAAGCTTACTTTTACTTATCCAAGCTCACATATTTATTAGTCCCTATATTTACTCCTCCATGCATTGTAGGCACTACAAAGGTTGGTTAGTAATTAGAGAATTGGGATAATTAAAATGATTTTGAGAAAATTTATAGAACTTGATGGACTTAACTTTCATTCATAGATGATAGAAAGAACAATATCTTGATATTTAACATTTAGAGTAACAATATCTGAAAATGCAAAGTTAATATTTATCTAAATGTTTACCCTAGCAAATGTGTTGTGAGACCTTTGATGAAAGGTCAAAAGGAAACCTTATCCTACTAGTGATCTTAGAGATATCTTTAAATTTTTTACTAACTATATAAAAATCAAGAGTCTATTTCTTAAAGATAAGAAGTCTGTCGTTAATATATCGTAGCCCTCTCAACAAAACCAACTCATAATATTCAACATAGTGGAAATTGAAAACAAAAACATTTTTTTAAGAAATAAAACATTGACTGTATATTTAAGCTTCTAGATCTTTTTTATAAACTGAAGAAAATTACTATAAAAGAGTTGTTTAGTGGTGCATAGCCCACCAAAGTAAGATTCCATCGCAAATCGTAAATCCTGCAGTGACATATTAAAACACTGCAGTGATATCTCAATCCTTTTAATTTTAATATATCATAAATAGGTAATATCTTACAGTAAATTTTCCATATGAAAAGGACATGGATGGTTAAAAGTAGCTTATTCCATACAGATTTTCCCCACTCTACTACCCCCAGTTATGTAACTTAAAGTAGATAGCTTTGGTGATGGAGATAGTATTAGATAATTTTAAGACCATGTTGTCACGCCTAAACTTATCGAATGGAATCTTGGAGATAAAGCACGCCAGTTCCTGCACCACAAGTTTTATGAGCAACTCCATATTCCAATTGCCACCAATCCACAATCAACTACATTTATATTACATGTTTTTTTTTTCCTTATACCAACTAATAAGATCCTTAAAAAATGAAGGGTCTTTACAAAATCAGATTTTGCCTTCGCAAGATTCTAAAATATAATTTTCTCAGCCCACTCTATAACCTTCAACACCCTTTATTTTTTAGAATCTCCATTTTTAAATTTGACATCAATAGGTTGTTGTCCCCTATAATATTTATCATTCATATATATAGCTCGTATGTATCTCAATGACCAAAAGTTCGGCCCAAGTTTTATGCAATTTATATCAGCAATGTAATTTAACTTTTGAAATCCCAAATCATCAACATACAGAGGTTTACATAGTTTTTTCCACCCTGCCCAGATTTTCCTCTTTTTCTCCCCATCCCATAAGAATCTATTAAACATTCTTTCAAGAGCAAGTTAAGTGTCAAATTTTAATCTAAGCACCTGAAGAGCAGAGAGTGGGATGACATTTAGGACAATTTTAAGTGAAGTAAGCCTGCCTCCAAATGAAAGATAAGAAGTGGCTCATTCACCAATTCTATTCCTAATTTTCTCCACCATTTTATCAAATTATATTTGCTTCCTTCTCCCCTTCAACAAATTAACCTCAAAATATATTAGAGGAAGCTCAACCACAAACAAACATGTGTATTGATGAATGTAGTTTTTAAAAGAGGTACTCAACTTCATACCAAAAAAAAGTTGACAGTTGTTCACATTGAATACCATACCCAAAGTCTCATAGAAACTTAAGAGAAGCTTATGTACTCTCTTAATAGAGTTTTTGTTAGCGTTGATAAAGAGTATTACATCATTTGCATATGTTAGATGGCTAACCAACATCTTAACTTCGTGATTATATTGAGTAATATGGTGTTGCATCTACAAGGTGTTATCCGATACACCTAAAATATATAGTATTTTTAGACACATTTTTATATTTATTTTTGAGATATTGTGTTTTAATGGAAGATATTTGTATGTTTTTCTTTTAGGCACAAGTAAAAAAGTTGAAAAATACCAAAAGAGGTGAAAAAGGTCAAATTTAGAGCAAAAATATGAAATTTGTGCAAAAGTGTTTTGGCGCCTAAGTGTCAGATCCGGCGTTTACGCGCCGGTGAAACAGAGAAGGTCGTGTCTAAGTGCCAGAAGCCCTGCATTTAAGCATGCAAAGGTAGTTATGTGACAATTTTCTTTATTTGGCCGAATTTTGAAGAGGTATTTGAGACACCTATTTGCTAAAGAGGGTGGTTATGACCACTAGAAACGAAATTTTGATGAAATGACTTATGAAAAGAGGCATTCTTTGGAGAATACATCGAATTGGGACACATTTTGAAGAGTTATCAAGGCACCTCTTAGAGATTTATAAAAGAAGGAAGTTGAGACTTTTTAAAGTGTGCTTGAATGTTTTGAAAAGTGTTGGAAAGGTGGAGTTCTTGAGAGAGTTTATGAGAGATTTTCAGGCACCACATAAATTTACTTTATCCTTTTTGTTTTTAGTTGTATTAAGAGAGTCAAGAGTGTTGTAAAAGAGAAGAGATTCAAATGAACTTCAAGAGTTGGTGGAGGATTTGAGATAAGTTTTTATCTTTTTTTTAAACTACTTTTGGTTTTAATCGAGACTTCTTGTTGGTTTGACAATGATTTCTACTTTTAAAATAAAGTTTGGTTTTATTTTCTACATAGATTCTGAGTATTTTTCTTTGTCTTTCTCCTTAAAATGATAAGTAATTAATGTGTTGGACGGAAGTTGTGGAGAGTATTAATCTTTAATGTTGCAAGAAGTTATGATGATTTAATTTCATGTAATTCATTTACTTCTTGATCTGGCCCATCTAGATGTTAAAATTTGTTGTGAGAACATATAAGAACCAGGATGATATTGTCTTGGTCAACATTTGGAAAGAATCACATGAGGTTGTATGAATTCATATGATTTAGTGCAAATAAATGGGGAAATAATCTTTTAAAGGTGTAGAGTTAGAGGACTTTAAAGTGATAGACGAAAGCCCCCAACTTGGTTTATTGTTTTAGGTTCTGATACGAGATGTTAGCCCCCAGGTGGAGGGAATCAAGGGAACTCTAGAGTGACAGCTAGTATCTTCTCTGCCTAGCCAATCTTCAGACCTATTAAAACGTTAAATTAGTCAATGTTCTTTATAACATCCCTAGTAAGGGTAAAAAATATTATTGCTCATATTTAACACAACACAATTTGCATGCTTCCACAACAAAATTCATATACTTATTACTGATTCATGAAAGGAGAAAGATATTATCATATTCTGTGTTTTTCTTTACATAAACTCAAGTTATTTAGAAGTTGTTACTGTTTTATCAAAATATCAAAAATACCAAAAAGATTTGAATTTTAATTACTGTCAAATTATCTATAGTTTAAGTAATTGTCTTTTGAAATAGAAGTTTGTTGTTTGAAAGTGCATATTGTCAATTTCTCTGTGGAATCGATATTCGGGGCATAATCAAGAAGTCTTATATTACTTGATAACGATATGTATACTTGCGTAGTATCCCAATATATACATAAATTAAAGAGTTAAATTCTTATTTTCTTTAGGATCAAGTTTTTGGCACTATTGTAAAGTAAGAAAATATAAGTGAAAATATAATCTCTTACATTATTATACTGTTGCATATAAATCGTAACGGGATCATTATCAAACCTCAAAAAATTATCAAAGATAAGAATGAAAATAATAGGGGAACGAGGATCTTCCTGTTTAATACCTCTGCTAAAAGGAAAGAAACCATGTGATTTTTTATTTATAAGCACACTGTAATGATTGCCACTCAACCACCTTCGAATAATGTTGCAGAACTCAACCTTAAAGCCTCCGCCTTGGAGTACAGCCAGAACAAAATCCCAAATAATATAATCATATGTTTTTTTTTTCAAATCTAACTTAATAATTCAATTACCACTTCTGATTTAAGATCAAGATAAGTAACTAATTCTTGAGCCAGTAATATAATATCAGTTTTACCTCTCCCTTTGACAAATTCAAATTGATTTAAGCAAACCAATGCAGGAAGGTGGGTCTGTAGCCTAGAAACCAAGATTTTGCTAATTAATTTGAAGATAACTAAGGTCAAACAAATAGGTTTGAAGTGATCCCAACAAGACAGTTCTTACTTCTTAGGCACCAAAACAATTGTAGAGGTATAAAAGCGGTTACAAATTTCCTCACCCTAAAAAAAACTTTTAATTTTAATAACCTCCTACTTAATAACCCTCCAACAAGATTTATAAAATTTTGTAGTAAATTCATCAAGCCGCGCTGCCTTTTTACTATCAATAGCACATAAAGCCATTCAAATTTCAGATATTATGTGTACCTCAGTTAGATTAAGAGTAGCTCTAAATGCTTTTTGATCCTGCAATAAGCTCAAGTTAATATTGTTGTTTGTGTTAGCTTTACCAAATAGTTTCTCAAAATAAAATACCCCACTTTTACATATTTTCTCTTACTTTGTTAACCAACAACCATTTTCACAAGGATAGTATAAATTCTCCTCTTACTCTTGATACAAGCACGAAAATAATGAGAGTTTCTATCTCCCTCTAAAATATGCACTTTCACAACTTTTGGTTAAGAAAGTCCTCACACTTCACAATATTCAATAATTTTTTGAGTGCATCAACTAGCGCCTCAGAAAACAGGTCATTGCAAATGACTAATTCTTCTGCTTGATTAACTTTTTCATCTTCTTTAAGAATCTTATTTTTTTGGCACCAAATAGCTTCCAGTTCCACAACTGAAGTGCTTTAGTAAGGCTCTTGTGAAATTTCCATAAGATGAACCAAGCATTGTCACCACTAAGAGTGACCCAATTCTTTTTAACGCATTCCACAAAATCCACATGGTTAATACATGTGTTTAAGAATATGATAGTAGAATATATAGGTTTATTAGAGAAGGAAATATTAAGTAACAAATGTCTGTGGTCAGAGTCTGTGCTGGCTAAGTGATAGACATTAGATGTTGGGAAATTTTTGAGCCAATTTTAATTAGAATGAATTTAGTCCTGTCATTTAAAAACTTTACCCGCAAAGCAAAGGTCAAACAGCTTTGCATCATGAATAGTATCATTGAATCTTGAGATTAAGTAAGGATTAACCATCTTAACTCCTTCCTTTTCAAAGTTGCATGATATCATATTAAACTCTCCACCCACCAGCCAGTTTTTGTTCATTGTGGAGCCTAACTCCACAATTTTATTCCACAACTCAATTCTTAATGTATGAGTACAGTTAGTAATGTAGTGGTCCAGCCATTGAACACCTCCATTTCAAAGTAAACATTTAGAAATTGAGGATCATCGAGCACTACTTGAAGCTGAATTTCTTTCCTCCAAAATAACCAAGTTTTATTGTTGATATTAGATGCAAAATTAAAGTTATCAAATTTGCTCACACTATGTTTCTTATTCAAAGAGACTAATGGCTCCAAAATTTTAAAAAACCATAACATGTGGATCCTCACAAAATGCTTCAATCTATCCAGGGATGAAGGATCCACAACTCCCCTAACATTCTAAATTGTCAAGTTAATCATAATGAGAATGCATACTCCTCCTAATAGTCTTAGAAAGGGTAGTAGCTTGCTCTTCATCAGAATAGAAGTACTGATCATTGTGTATTATATTATCAAGATTTTTCAACTCCTAGTTCCCCCTTCTTTTCCTTCTATATTTTTTTAACCACCCATTCCTCCTCTAATTCAATCCTTATCACCCCTTTGTTCCTCCCCCACAACATCAATTACGGCTATGTTATTATCAGTCTTTAGCTCATTGCCCATCTCTACAACTTTTCCAATTTCAATTCTCCCTTCTATTAGTGGATCTATACCACAGTTTTCAAGAATAGTCGGGCTGACTCCATACTAATGTCTCCTTCTCTGATTTACTTGTTTCACTCCTTGTATGCCATCACATGGTTATGAGCATTAACTTCATCCTCCTTAAACATGTTGGGGGGGGGTGTTTCAGGGTGTAGAATGTAGCAATTCTCTAACAGATGACCAAACATCCTAAATTTTACCGGAGTGAAACAAGTAAGTGCAACTGGTTGAAAATTTAGGATGAAGGTATATAATATCTATACTTGGCATTGGTTAACTCAACATGTTGAAAGAATGAAGTAAATTTAACATTGGTTTTTTTCTCTACAATTACCTTTTTTCAATATCCATTATGGGTCGACCCAATCCAAATCTCATATGGAATTGGTTATATTGTCTCTTTCAACCAGTACTCTTGTTGTCAAGGGTCTTGCAAGGTTAAAATAAGGAACACCGTCTTCATTGGGCTCCCAAAAATTGCTCCTTCAGAGAATACAACCTCATGATTAAATAAGTGCAACTTTCGCCCAAGAAATCTAAACTAAATTGGAACGATTGAGGGGGGGTGCAGTTTGTGGATCAAAGTTGACAGACCATTTTAGTAACTTCATTCTTTTATTCTCAATCTCCAAATATTTTTTCACAAAAATCTAAGCTTAGTCCTCTTCCATGCTTAATTGAATTAAAATATGTGTACCACCAAGCAGCCCCTGTTTCTATTCTCCCAACAATTTTAATCCTTCAAAGAACTTCCTAATTATTTCCATTTTCGGGTGGCCATATAGAAACTTTCCCACCAAAGCAAATTTTTTAGACATCACCAAAGAGGTAGTATCATTCTCAGATAAAAATATAACATGCTTATCGTTCTTCCTTTTTGGTTTCCTCATGAAGAGGTGGTCGTCGTTGCCTTCTAACGCATCATGATACTTTTGCGGAATGACGTAAATTTTGGAGTCAACATTAGTGACACTGGAGGCATGATTTACAACCACAACAAAATAAGTTCCTTCCATCCCCACCTCCATCATGGAACCAACAATCTACAGTAAGAAACTCCATAACGCCCTTGACCC
>NEWO01000425.1:411692-443996 GCA_003013225.1 Phalaenopsis aphrodite | reverse complement strand
ATATATATATATATATATATATATATATATATATATATATATATATATATGATGAGCTGTATTTTTAAAAATTTTAATTGACTACAAGGCTACAAAGATTTATAATCAATTAAAAGTATTAATGAAGAAAATAAAATAAAAAATTATTAAATTAGATTCAAATGATATTTTAAATCTTCCCCCAATCCCTAACATCTAATGACTATGTGATTAGGGTTGCCAAAACGACTCTATGTTTGTGAACGGCTCGTGTTTGGCTAGCTAAGCAAATGAGCCGAATACGAACACATTTTTTTAGCTCGAAATATGAACGCGCCGAAAACGAACTGAGCCCGAGCTCCCTCGTGTTTGGCTCATTTGCACCCCTGCAAGTGCAGATAGAAGAAACTTTAAGATGCCGACGTTGTCCTTTAGAGAACAGCATGCGATTGTACTGAACAACTTGAATTAGCTTTCACAGCTGCAGAAGTCTGGATTCTTTTAAGCCATGTGACATGACAAAAAAAAATCATAAAGATTTACATATTTACCATTCAGCTCTCATGTCATGTATTTACATATTTTACCACTAAATTCTGATTTTTACATGCACACGTGCAGCAAGTCTTGGTCTGTTAGTGGCAGGGACATTGTAAATAGGGGTGTAAACGAACCAAATACTAACGAACAGAGCTTGTGTTCGTGTTCGGTTCGTTTGAAATTTAGTTTGTTTGAAATAAGCTTGTGTTTGAAATTGTTCGTGAAGTCACTGGTCGTGTTCGTTTCTTAACGAACGAGCCGAACACGAGATGAAAACGAGCTGTTAGCGAACGACGAGCCAATTTGACATCCCTAATATTTATATTAGTATATTACTAATGTAGTAAATTAATATATTATTATTATTATTCTATTATGAAAATATGACACTAAATAGGACGCAATGGAGAAAAGGATTCATGTGGCCGACCCCACGTAGTGGGATTAAGGCTTTGTTGTTGTTGTTGTTGTTGTTGTTGTATTATTATTCTATTATATATTATAATTTATAAAATTTAATTTTTTAAAATATCATAATTTTTTTATATATAATTATTTTAATTTATTTTATATTTCAAATAAAAACGATTCGAACACGAAGGAACACATCGTTGTTCGTATTTGGTTCGTTTAACTAACCGAACGAAAAAAAAAATTGTTCACGTTGATCTCGTTTACTTATCAAATGAATTGAACACGAACTCATTGAAGAACTGTTTGAGAACAACGAGTTTTTTTAACAGCCCTAACTGTAAGTCTCCTCAGGTTAATTGTTCAGTCTCACTGTGACGTGAGAGCTCTGAAATTTTAGACACATTGTGTGAGCTCTCATCATGAGGTCAAAAAATGCATGAAAATTTGATATTTAGACCTCTGCCAAATATTATATATATATATATATATATATATATATATATATATATATATATATATATATATATATATATATATATATATATATATATATATAAGCTAAAATGACAGCATTTGATGTGATATAAAAGATTTAAACCATATATATATATTAAAGAAAAATAGGAGTTGGATATGTAAAAATATGGGAATTGGGGGGTATTTATGTAAAACAAATAAAAAGTTAAAGCTAGGTGGCAAGCTATTTATTTTTGGTCAAACGAAAAAGGCTTGTGGTGGAATTTTGTACGTTTAGCCAATTAGATTTATTATACTCGCACGTGTTAACTGCCATGTATTTGCATGGAAATCAAAGAGGTTGAGTTTTCAATTCCTGCCGAGTTTTTTCGACTATTTTAGGAAGCATTGAAAGCGCATTAAATTTCACGTTTATTTCCAAAAATATTAAATTCAGTATGATTTTTTTTCCAAAATAATATTGATTTGTTGATCAAATGCGTCCATGAAATTTGTTGCATCATGTCAAGTAGTTGATTGTGTTGGAGATTGAATATAATTGCATAACATACGCTCTTGAATGATGAATTGAATTGATTATATTAATTACTGTTTTGAAATGATTCATATTCCTTTTATGAAGAGGTTGGCTACGGCTGGGGGTGTAAACGAGCCGAACACGAGCGAGCCCAGACTCAGCTCGTTTGGTTAGCGAGATGAACACGAGGCGTTCGCGAACAAAGAGTCGTTTTGACAAACCTAATCGGGTAGCCATAAGATTTTAAGGATTGGGGGAAGAATTAAAACATCATTTGAATCTGATTTAATAATTTTTGTTTTATTTTCTTCATTAATGCTTTTAATTGATTATAAATCTTTGTAGCCTTGTAGTCAATTAATTTTTTTAAAAATAATACTCATCAAATATATATATATATATATAATTGATTAGTAGTATTTCGAGCCAAAACGAGCTGAACAAATGTTCATGTTGTTCGTGTTCGACCCGTTAACTTAGCGAACGAGCCGAACACGAGTTGTTCGCAAACAACGAGCCGTTTTGACAGTCCTAGCTACACCTCTTCAATAAAATAAGACAAAAAAAAAATGAAGTTCCCACGTTATGCTTTTGATTTGAGAGGATATTCAGCTCTATTCTATGGTCTATGGGAGGGAATGTATTTGCACCATTATCATTTTTGTATAAGGTATTTTCTACAATGGTGTCATGAATAGCTTGTAGAGCATCGCCTAAGACTCTAATAACTCCCATCATTTGAAATGAGTTTAACTTTTTAATTACGAAACCCTTGGAAGAAAAGGATGAATCAAAATATAGATGGTAGTACTATATAATATTTTCAACAAACATAATCAATTTGAACCTTAAAACTCAGTAACTCCCAACATATGTTCTACATGGGTTACAATTTCAAATGGGCAAGCTTTGTAATACAATTTAAATAGTATAAGCTTGGATTTCCTAAAGATGTAGGAGTAATTAAGAAAATTGATATTATTGTATTTCTAATTATTCTTGTTATTTTCATTTTGCGCTATTGTCGCCCCCGTGACCACTCCCACCACCCTTGCCCCAGCCGCCACCCATGCCCCTACACTCACCCCAGCAACCACCGCCGCCCCCACCTCAGCCACCACCCCTGCACCCGCATCCACCACCAACCCTAACCCTGCTCCGACTGCAGCAGAATTGAGGGCATCAGAGGCCCGTGCTGCCTCTACCGGGCAGGAGTCGACAAGCAGCAGCTACCATATACAAGTTTTTTTAAGAAAAAAGATATTGTTAATAATCTTTTTTATTTTTTCAATTGAATATAAAACTAACAAATTGTTGTTTTAAGATTCTGCCTCCCGACTGAGACCATTCATGCATGCATGCATACATATATTCATACATACATACATATATATGTACAATGAAAAAACCGGCAACTTTTTATACGTTAGAAAAATTGTTCAAATTACCGACGGTTTTGCACTGTTTTTAATCTGAATTATTTACGAAGACATAATTATAACATATATTATCACTTATCAATAGTATTTTTTTACTGAGTATTTTTAATTATAATCGATTGAGTAACTCATCAGCTATAAGCAAATATTAGTCGACGAATTGAAGGCCACCGGCGATCGCGCGTCGCCTTTCTCTATCATTGTCGTTGTCGTTGCCATTGTGAAGTGGCCAGTTTGTTTTCTGTCGTATAACATCTCTCTCCAAATAACTCTCTCTGATCTTATGGATGATCTGAAAACAGAAGAGATCGGAGAACTAAGGTATACAATGACGGGAACAAATAAAAGAAACGCGTGGGGAAACTTTCATGAGGTGGACTTTCTGTAGATAGCTCCAAAGTATATGTCTGGGGCAAGATCGACCTAAGACACTTCAAGGGCATACTTGCGAAGAAGATCTGACAAAAGAAAACACACGCCTAGAGAATCAGGTTACTGTACAGGTTTTGGAGTCCGCTTCTTCCTGTAAGGATAAGTCTCTATAGTTAAATACATCTGAAAAAATTGAGGATTGCTTAAGAAAAATTCCAATTAAGGTTGTAACTCGTTCTCATAAAGTTTGAATGTCATTGTTTTCCAGAAAGAAGTTTCAATGTCCTATCCTAAGGGTTGTGGATGCTTGACAGCTCAGAAGAGTCGTATCAAGGTCGTGAACTATCCTACGGCTTTGTGTTGTTATTAATGGTTTAGTTGAGGTTCATTCTTTGCTCTGAGTTTTAAATATTTGTCCCTACAAAACAGAGTTAGCACACTCTAATAACATGCAAGGTAAATCTTGTGTGAGGGTGACGTCCTCCTTTTGTCTTCAATAGCCCCGCAAAACAGTGTTAGCATAAAACATATTTTTGTTCGATGAATTAATTTATTTAAGATAGCTCGATTAAGATGCTCATGAATTTTCATCATCCCGAGGTTGTCAAGTTCTCTGGTTTACTTAGTATGAGAGACGGTCAAACCTACTCCAACTGGAAGATTCATGTCAGCAACCATAGATTGCATCATCCAAGAAATCTTCGTAGACCCGGGTACCAGGGTAAAAATTGCGTTCGATGATCTTTGTTCATTAGGGTTTCATTTGTGTTTAAATGATTTTTTCTTATTTTAGGGGTGAAATTTTTGAGTTGCTTAAGACTTATTAGCCGATTAGGATTTTTGTTATTTTGTTCTTTATATTTGATGTTTGGAATGACACAATCAAGATTCTATGATTATGTAGTCCCATATTAATTTGGTTTGCAGTTTGATTAGTCACAAGTGACTGAAAGATACTTTGTTAACAACCATGGGTTGCCTCCTCCAAAGTTCCTTCTCAAATCAAGTCACATTTTAGGTTAAAGTTTAAGTTTTAAATTCTTTTAGGGTAGATTTTATGTTATGAATTCTATGTTTGTTTGTTCATTGGCTCAAATTGTCCCCGACTGAAGCTGAGTGTGCTTTTGTTCTCGAATGAAAAATCAAACACTCCTTAGCCTCAAGTCACCTAGATTTGAGTTGAGTTCAGATTAACCTGAGTTAGGTCAAATTGATCCAAAGTGAATTTATAGCCAATCTAAGTTAGAGCGGGTTCACCTTGTGTTAACTTTGAATTGTTTAAGTCAACCAGAGTTTAACAGGATTGACTCAGGTTGGCTCGGTTTGACTAGGGGTCAAGCTAAGCTTAATTGATTTGAACTAACTTGGGGTTAGACAAAGTTGATTCAAATTGGGCTGAGTTAACTTTGAGTTACTTGGGTTAAGCTGGATTGACACGATTTAAGCTTCCTTAGTTGGGTTAAATCTAACTTGAGTTAGACTTAGATGAACTCTAAGTTAATTAAAATTTGAGTTATCCTTTAATCAAATTAATTCTAAGTTGAGTTAGACTTGAGTCAATTAAACTTGGTTCAAATTGAACTTAAGTTAAGTTTGAAATCAAACTCCAGATCAGGTTGATCTGAGTTAAGTCAGACTAGACCAAGTTGGATTGGGTTTGAAGTTGGTCCAAGTTAAGTTAGAGTTGTAGGGTTTAGATTAAACTAAGTATAGGTTAGATTAGACTTAGTATGCTTTAGGTTGGACTAGGTCTAAGTTGGGTTAAATCTAGTAGGTTCAATGTGTGCTAAGACTAGGTTGGATTAGACTTAGGATGATTTAAGTTAAGCTAGGTCTAATTTGGGTTAGACTTAGTAGGGTTCAATGTGTGCTAAGTCTTGGTTGGATTAGACTTAGGATGATTTAGGTTAAGCTTGGTCAAATTTGGGTTAGACCTAGTAGGATTTAGATTAGGTCTCAGTTAGGTTGGACCTAGAGTTCAATCCTAGCTTGACTTGAGCTAGGCTAGATCTGGTTGGGGTTAAAGTCTAACCTCAATTGGGGTTGGGTTCAATTGTGAGTCTAGTTGAGTTAGGTCTAGTTTGGGTTAGACCTAATTCAAATTGGACCAAGCCAAGCTCTATTTTGGTTAATGTTCGGTCATTAGGGGTGGCTTCATGTTTAGAGGGAACCATGTTGTTAATCCCTTAAGATCCCTATTAGGTTAGTCCTCTAATGTTGGCCTAATGTTTTAAATTAAATTTAAGGGACAATTTGGGCCAAAGTATAAACTTTTAATTTTTCATTTTTACCTGTAGCTCCCTAATTTTCATTTTAGGATGTTTTAAGGGTGAAAGTGGTAATTTTAGGGTTTTAGTTCATTGACCTAAAATTTTCTTTTAATTTACATTTTAATTTGCACATTTTTTATTTTTATTTCAATTTTTATAATTATTTTTCAAAATAATTACTTTTTGGGTAGAAAATTGTCATTTTACTTTGAAAGAATCAAAAGATATTCCAAAGGCAGACGAAAATTTCCCTAAAAATTTTCGATTTTTTTTGCTCTATAATTAATTTGTAATAATTAAAATACTCTCTGGAGTATTTAATTAATTAAAAATTAATTATAAGTTAATTATTTTTATTTTCAATTTTTTCTTTATTTCATGAGTCTAAAGGTATTTTTGTTTTATTTTTATGATTTTTCTAAATTAATTTAAATATTTTTAATGTTTTATTTAATTTTTTGGATTTATTTAATACAAAAAATCTGAAATTTTCTCTTAACCACACGACATTGACTGGATGCTTGAACACTTTGAAGCTCCATGTGGATTATCTATATATATAGTCCAATATATAGCAGAAATTAAAATATTGTCCATTACAGTCACATAACACCAAATAAAAAGTGCAACCAAATATATTCACAAACAACAAAATCTAAATCACTCCTCATCACCCACCATCATCATCATCATTACCTTCTTCCTCCTCGTCCTCGTCCATCAATTGATTGTACTCGTATTTCTGCTAAGATGGAAAAACTGGGAACTTTACTGAGTTGTCCCCACCAATCCACTGATTCCTTCTGTACATTTCTACCAGAGCAGCCTGAAACTGGCACTGTGATCATATTGACATTTATTTTGCCAATCTATATGTGCCAGATGATCAGCAATATTCTAAACTTCCGTCGGAATAATGGAGATGTCATCCTCCATAGTTCTCAATTTCTTCGACATGAAAGCTATGCTAGTGAAAGGACGAGACATAGCATAAGAAGTGGAAGACTGAGAATATATGTGGATGTTGTAATCATAATAAAAAAAAAATCCTACAAAATATAGAAGAAACTAAATTATTTCTAAAAAATATTAAAATATTAACTAATCTCTTAGGCTTAGATATTGCATGATCTAACAAAGGTATTACTCCTATATAATTAAAAAAAAATGCTATCAAGATTATTGAAGATAAAAGATAATGCAAAATTAGTTTTTTTTTTTTTTTTATCAAGTATCAAATGATATCAATCCAAACTATTGAAACTAAAAATCATGGTTGAATTTGCTCCAATAAAAACATTTGAAGAATTTGATTAACTTTTCTGATTTTCATAATAAAATGCATGTGTTTATTACTTGGAACTTTCTGCAAAAGTTATTATTAGCAGCTACGACATTGAATTTTGATCATTAAAGTTGAGGGTTTGAATGAAGGTGTACTAAAATTATGATAACATGCAACTGAGATTAAAGTTTAAAACCTTATACTTAAGCCGATCATTTAATGGAATCAATCTCAACTGTAGCACAATTAGTTCATGCCAATTGGAATGTGGCTGCATGTTCCAAGGGCAATGAGAAATTTGTAATTTCTCCGGGTATGCAATCAATTAGTAATGAATTGCTTGGACCATGAATTTTGCTCAAAGATCGTTAATCACTTGAAAATTGATTCAAATTTTAATTAGATCGGATCAAGATGAACGAGTCAAGTTATGACGCAGAATTTTAGATTAAATATTTACTAGCCGACCTCAACTCGGCTCAAAATCGAATCGTTTAATATCTTTAGTGATGTTGAAATTGTGAATTCAACAAATTTATCTTGAAAATTAATTCGAATTTTTGCTCGAATCAAAATAAACAAGCTGAACCATAAGCCATAATTTTAGATTAAACTTTTTTTCAAGTTGACTTTAAATCGGCCCCAACGCAACTCGAAATCGAATTGTTAACCCAAACATTGCCAGAACACCTCATATTTGTTTTGAAATAATAGTGAAACAAACTTCTTCAATGTTAAAAAAGGTTGATAACCCGTCTTTTTTATGCTGGACCGAAGAAAACATGCGAACTTTAAGAGAATTTAGTTTATAAGGGCCTATGGCTCAATAAATAATCATCAGAAAATCCAAATAATTTCTTAGTATACAGTGGGCTTGAGCCTTGCTTGCAAAATAAAAAAATATCTCCATAATTTTCATTGCTGTTGCCATATATACACCCACCATTTATCTTAATTTTGCATTTATCAGACTGCACATACTGTGCAAGGATGAAAACCAAACCTGCATTTTTATCAACCCCAAGCGAGCGAACAATTATAGATTGATATATATCTCTCTCTTAAAGAAAATTAATATTTAGCAGTGCCCAAATATTGATTTTCCATACGTTTTTTGGCCTTGTGATGAGAGACCACGTCATGTGTCTAAAATTTCAGAACCCCCGCCACGGTGGGATCAAACCCTTGACCTAAGGGGACTTACAGTGACCCCGCCACCAACAGGCCAAGGCTTGCCGCACCAGCACGTGCGCACGCACGCACGCACGCACGCACACGGTGGGATCAAACCCTTGACTTGAGGGGACTTACAGTGACCCCACCACCAACAGGCCAAGGCACGCACGCACGCACGCACGCACACACACACACGGTGGGATCAAACCCTTGACTTGAGGGGACTTGCAGTGACCCCACACACACAAATATACATATCTTGAAACAAAACCGAGTTGATCCTTGCCATGGAACGTAGGATGAACGGCTGAGGTACTGGGTTTCCAACATACAAATATCATGGCAATGGGGTTGGATCAGATCAGACAATTCACTTAATTTCTGAGCTAATGACTTTTAGGTTTATTAAACATAATAAGGCCTGAGTTTAAGGCGATTTGCATAGTCCTACTATAGCATCAGGTTCAGCTTAGAGAAGACTGCCATATGGAAAAAGGAATTTCATTTCATGTAAACTTCACAAGTTTATAACATCCAAAACAGCCTAAAACTATATCAAATATAACATAATAAATAACATATTTGCATCCTATAGAACTAGCATATTGAGCAAAAACAAGCTCTACTGTGCAGATCTTCCCTAAATCAAAATCATGCTGCCCCAAAAAAAAAAAAAAAAAAGGCTAAAACAAATCAGCCCAAAGGACTTGATTATAACAAGCTTAATATTGATACAATTATCTTAAGAAAAAAAATGCAAGCGCTATTGTGAAAGACAGGTATAAAAGGGCTTATCGGTTTCTTGTATGAGAACCCCGTATAGTGACACCATGCAAAAATTTGGTATAGCCTAGCAAGCTAAGTTTACCATCCGCGGGTCGAATCCAATCACGTACATTGGAATAATTTGCCGGAGTAAGGTTCAGCTCCTACAAATCAAATAAGGATCACTGAATTTAAGAAAAATGTATTTGATAAAAGAGGAGGTAGAGTTTGGCAAAGAGGTTCGGTACCCGAGCCAGCTCTTCGACTGAGATGACTCGATTACCCTCCTGTTCGAAGTGCTCAAATGCTGTAGCCGCGATCTGCTCCCATCGTTCCACTGCCTCCAACTGATACGGGCTAATTGCGGCGGCACAAAACTCTTCATAGTCCATCTTTTTGAATGACAGGGGCTCCAGCTGAGATGTTATCACAACCAGCCTATGTTAATGTATGGTAGTTTAACTGAGAAATAAAGTTTCCAGTAGAAATAAGATAGCTGAATGCTTGAAAGATATATATAACATACATATTCTACAGACCATTCAAATAAATTACAGGATGGCTCATGGCATGAAATAGCAAAGAATCAAATCGATTTTCTAATAAATAAGTTTATCTGGGCTAGTTTATTTGTTTATTGATATGAAATATTATTTTTAGTATCTATTATATTAATTAAAAATACATCAGAATATACATATTTTATTTGAGAGAGATCCAGGTCAATCCCTGTTTTGAGTTTTACGTGAGATGACTGCCTCTTCAACAGAAAAAGGTAGCACTTGAGAGAAAGGGAAAAAAAAAGATAAATTAAACCTTCGTGTAAGAGTATAGAACCAATAAACCCATCTGGAAGAAGATATGCAGTCTATTAAAAGATGTCCAGATTTAAGCTCCAGCATTTGTACCATGAAAAAACAGAATATCATGAAATCAGATTCATATAAATTCTTAAGTCATTTGCATTGGCATTGGTGTGTGCCAGCTTCAAAAAGCTGCAGAACTGACAGAATAAAGTTGTGAGGCTTCAGATGTGTTGCGACTCACTTTTTCATCTGAAATTTATGAATATTTTACCATTCACTGTTCTATCAAAACTTCTGTTCTTTTCAAGTATCCCCAATGTACAAATCACTAAAATTGAGGCTAATAAAAAAAGAAGCATATTTAAATTTTCAATGTCATATTATATATAAATCAAACACACATCGCAGCATATTTGAGGTTTATCCTTGATATGAATTAACTAAATAAAACTTTAACAAATTATGAAATAAGATGATAATTGAGGATAAAAAAAGTATCTTGACTGATAACAACAAAATACATGGTCTTCTGATCTAAGATGCAAAATATAAAATAGTTTCAACAACAACAACAACAAGCCTTTATCCCACTAAGTGGGGTTGGCAACATAAATCATTTTTCTCCATTGCGTCCTATTGAGTGTCATATTTTCATTTAATTCTAACAAATTTTAAGATAATTTTTTGTACAATATGCCCAAATCTTTTTAGGTCTACCTCCATCTTTCTTAAAATAAGTCAAATCTAAAACATCAACTCTCCTAACTGGATCATCAGATGGTAAACGTTTAATACGACCAAACCATCTAAAATGACTCTTTAAACTTATCCGCCACTAGAGCTGCACGAACCCTATCATGGATACATCCATTATGCATTTTGTCTCAAGTGTCAAGCCACTCATCCACCAAAGCTTTCTCATCTAAGCAACGCTTAACTTTGTTTTATGCTTCTCTTTTTAAGGCCAACATTCCGCCCCCTATAACATTACAGGTCTCACCATCTTATAAAATTTTTCTTTTAGTCTAAGCGGTACTTTTCTATCACATAATAGCCCCGATGCATTCTTCCACTTCAACCAACAAACTTGAATTCTATTAATAACATCCTCATCTATATCACCATCACTTTGAACAATAGACCCGAGATATCCAAGACTTTCACACCTTTTAATGAAGTGATAACCCAAAGTTACAACTCTGTCACTAGAACTACTAATACTACTAATATTACATTCCATATATTCAGTTTTAGTTCTACTCAAACCAAGCTCTTTAGACTCCAATGTACACTTTCATAATGCAAGTTTTTCCTAAACTCTTTCTTCAATCTTATCCACATGAAGGATATCATCAACGAAAAGCATACACCAAGGTACCTCCTCCTATAAATGTCTGGTAAGAGCATCCATAACTAAAGCAAAAATATATGGGCTTAAAGTCGATCCCTAATATAATCCAACTGACATAGGAAAATACTTTGTCAATCCTCCTTCTGTTCAAACACAAGTAACAACTCTAGTATAAATATCAACCAAAATACCAAAAATGTTCTGATAACTTCAATAGTTATAAAATTTTAAGATTATAGCAAAATCTAAAATATAATGTCACTATGTATTCCATTTTTATCATCATCCATTGAGCATAATAAATTAGGTTTGTTTATTTTTAATTTTATTGGAATTTAGTTGAATTGTGGTTTTGAAAATTTTTTATTTATATTATGTTAAATTATCAATTTAAATAATTCTTGACAATTTTGAGAAAGATATATTTGATTTTAAGATCGATCCTACATGCACTCATATTTCTATAATAAGTGAGGAGGGTTATAAATGAATTGAGATTGAATTTTTCTTATGGACACTTCAATGAATCTTCTCCCTTTGCAAGTTCCTTATACTTCTTTCTCTCTAACTTTGCTCCATTCCTCATTCATTCATTCAACTACTTATCCTATCTCTTTATGTCTCTAATTCTTTTAAATCAATGCATATTTATGTTGCACTGCGCTATAGCAAATTGGTATCAAAGCCTTCATCATAGTCGCAATCCTTATCGATCCACTTCTCATTGCTTGTAACTTTGGATGTGATTTGCACCCCTCCACGCCAACTCAACACCCATGCCCACATCCATCAACTTTCTCCACTTTTTGCACCATGCTTCTGAAAATCACCTCTCACGCCCCACACATTTTTCCTAGAGTTCCATGCTTCTAAAAAATGTCCATATCACATATTCAAATGACTGCTTCTAAAAATATAATGATGTCATCTCCATCTTTTTTGGCTTCGCCACTCTTCAATTGTGATTGCCATATCTCACCTACCCTAGCAGCCTGACTACATCCTCTTTTGCTAGTGTGCCCTTTTTCAGCATAAGCTCATGTATGCTATGTCACTCAAGAACCCGTGCTCGCCTTCTTTCTAACCGAATGCACCCCAACTAGTTGCCCACACTCAAAATGATTGACCTGCTTTCACTTTTGCTCATATATTACTTGTGATCTTGTACGTTTTCATAACTCAAGTTTCACAACAACTGCTTGAAGTAATCAAAAGTTCAACCCTCATTCTGCATCCTTCCCACTCTCTTGCACCACTCACTCAATTTCTTGCTCAAATCACTCCACGCACCTTATTAAAAAAAGTTGGCCTTGTTTACTTAGCCAAAAGTGATGTTAGCTTTGAGTTTATTTATTTTATGTGCATGAAGAGCTTCTAAAGCTTTAATGAATTTTAGAGCTTTGATGTCCAAGACTATCTATGACAAGTCCTCTATCACTACTGAGGATAACAATGATGTCCATCCACTTTGTTCCTTCTTGGAATGGATTTCACAATACTAACACCTTCTCTAAGATAGATTTTTCATTCATCTATCCACTTCATAATGAATTTTAGCTGCTCTGTAGCATAGTTGATGACCTTCTGTTCTTCCTCTAGCAACACTGTAACTCTTCAGAAGACCTTTTTGTAGCCCCAAAAACTGATGCAACATGATGCATTAGGTTTAAGCCATCCTAATATTATAAGATCTATTAAATCAAGATTTGGAATTTATTACATTTAATTTATGTTAAATTAACATTTAGGTCATTTTAGATTGTTCGGAGAAAGACAGGTTTGATTTCAAATTAAACATAGCTTTAGATTTTAAATTTTCAAAACTTCAGTACCAAAATTCATGTGTAGACTTTAGAATGGTATTTCCTTCCACTCAGGACTTAAAAAAAATTGTAGTTGAATTTAATGTTTATATTTAATGA
The DNA here is from genome assembly GCA_003013225.1 of Phalaenopsis aphrodite. Taxonomy (NCBI): domain Eukaryota; kingdom Viridiplantae; phylum Streptophyta; class Magnoliopsida; order Asparagales; family Orchidaceae; genus Phalaenopsis; species Phalaenopsis aphrodite. Next base: position 430,683 of record NEWO01000425.1, on the reverse strand, counting down.
AACATTAAATTTAAAATTTCAATACTTAATGTCAAAATTCAAGTGTAGAGTTTAGAATGTTATTTCCTTTCATTTAGAGTAATTTCAAAGCACTTTCATGCAAGTTTGGCCTGTCAAAGCAACTTTCCCCATTCAACTTTGAAGCTTGCTTAAAGGTAAGATGGTTTGAGTGGCTACCACATCTACCCCTCTTTGTGTGGTCAGCTCTCATATTTCATTTCTCTCAGCTTTTTTGAATTTTAAATTATGTAGAATTGATGCAATCTTTAAATAAGTGTTGGATGAAAAACACCTATTGTAGAATTGATGCAAATCTTAGACCAGCTACAATAGGTGATCTAAGAAAAAAATTCGTTATTTCTTACCCACGTGTCAGATTGGCCTAAAATCACCTCCATTAGTTGACATTCAAAAATTCATATACGGAGGTCCTCACCCATTTCCCCAAAGAAAATCTTGCCATCCCATGTAAGCAAATCTTGACCAAAAATCTATCAAAAAACTCAATAACTTGTCCAAGTTCCTTTTTTTAAGCTTTTAACATGAACCACAAACTCATCACACCATCATGTTAGCCACCGCGCCATCATGTTAGCCATCATCCACCTAGCTACATAATCTTGGAAGAATCGGATTGCACTCCGCTGTCATTTAATGATAAACCTTAATAATAAAGAGAAACCAAGGCTTAAATTTATTGTAAAGTGACTTAATGTGTTGGAGACCATTAGAAAGTGGACAATTGTGTGTAGAGTGTGGTATCCTTTTAAAGTGGAGGTCATGCATGCCATGTAGAGGCGGTCAAATACAATAGCACCTTGTTTTGATTTATAAAATTAGGATGGAAGAATAATGGAGCTTATATTGACTTTAGATCGAGTATGGAATGTCTAGAGATTAGAAATGAAGTGGGTAGAGAGGCTTCTTAAAATTTTTAGGCTTATAGATGGAGGATTCCTAAGCTAAATATTGGGAACTCTAGTTTGGTAGGCTGCCCTAAATAGTGTTGGAAAAGTAAGGGAGTGGGCTAATGGGGTATCTAGCTGCCATAATGACTTGGACGAGTTTAGGTGAATGGGTGGAGGATTATTTTGGAGTTGGCGGATGGATTCCTAGGGGCTTAGAAGTTTGTGGATGGAAAAACTATAAGCCTAGATTTACTAGAACTAGTCTAGGTTGAGAACTTCTATTTTAAGTTTAAAATTATCTGTGTTGCAAAGGAGAAAGCCTCAAGGAGGTGGAAGGAAGTGGGACAAACGTTATTATCAATTGAGAAGGGTTAGAGATAAAGATCAACATAATACATGGGATGAATATTATTATCAGTTGAGTAGACTTAGAGATGGAGACAACATGATACGCAACTAGCCCTCCCACCAAGGAGAAGCCAAGGATGGCCATCAATTACCAACCACAAGAGAATTAATTTTAAAATTGTTTTCACTAAACCAAAACGAACTTTCATTCATCTCCAGTAATTATTTAAAATAATTTAAAATAATAAAAAGATTGGGTGGTTGGCCAAACAAAGAGAGGACTGAGGGTAATCACTCAAATATTCTATTTTTAATTTAGCTAAACAATTACTTTAAAGGAGTTCTAGGATAATTCTAAATGAAAGAAAATAACATTCTAAAGCATAAACAAGAAGTTTGAAACTTAAGATTGGAAATCCAAAATTTATAGCTTAAATTTTGAATACAAATATTAAATTCAACTATATTTTTTCTAATCTAAATTTTTCATGCTTTTGATCATCATATGCTTGATGGCTTAATAGACGTTGATCTTGATTAACCCTCTAGTTTTTGATCTTGTAACAGGACCTTGATAATCAATATGATGTTCAACATGACACCTCTTGCCTCACTCTATAGCATTTCGTTTGAGTTCATCTTCTCTCTACTACTTCAATTCTCCTACACAGAATTCATCTAGCTAGATTTGTAGTCCTCTCCCTCCCTCACTCCCTTATCCTTTAGATTAATTATTAAAAAACTTAAGATTCTACACAGAAATTTGATGTAACTTATTTTCTAATATGATCCTCATATCTCCACCTTTTGATACATTTTCCACGAGGCTTCATGTCAAATCTACATCAAAATAAATTAGCACATTTTTTGCATTTTAAGTATAAACAACCATTTCTCCTATCAAAATAAGTTGCTCGCACCTAATGTACCTTCTTTTCTTTTAGCATCCTCATTTCTCCTAACTCTAAGGCTCTTTCCATATTGCTTCATGTCAATTTGTACATTTCTCCAATCAAAATAATGTGCTTTCATCTTGGAAATGTCTTATTATGGCACTTACTTAGAAGGTGTGAAGCATAATGGACTTAACCTTACCTCACAAGGGAACCAAGGCAAACATCAAACTCACCCTTAACAACAATGTTTCATAAACTCCGAAACTCGCAGATCTATCCATGTCCTTCCCATGAAATTTTCCTCCCAACATCCACTGCCTTGTTCAGAATCTCACAAAATTGCTCTCCTTTGATGCTATTTACAATTGGGGTGCACTATACAGGAAGATGCTAAAGGTAGTAAAATCACTGCTAACTAAGGATGAACAAAAGAGATTGGGCTTTGAGAAGGCTCCAGGATGTTGGGAAAGCTGTTGTAATTGGAGTTCAAAAGAGTTACAAGTACAAGGGACAACGAAGCTGAGCCCGTCAAGAGTTATTTCTTCAAAAGCTGGGGTGCCATCAAGGTAACCACAACTTGCATAGCATCAATCTGGTCTTAAAATGTGTTTTGAGACAGCAGAAAATTAAAAATAGAATCATAACCAAAGAGAATACAATTTTATCAAGATATAGGTCCAACCAAGGTAAATAAGAGCAAACCACCAGCTTAATGGCAATGCCTCAAGTTATTCTTAAAACAAACTAATGACATGCCGCAAAATATAAAAATCTGTATAAAATGTTCATGCCAAAAGAATGGGAATAAGAAAGTTAAGAAATAAGCAGCAGCTTTGAAAATTATAAATGTCAGACCGCATTTAGGATATCTGGAACCTGAGATTCCTTCATAGCATCAGTTGCATTCTGTAGAAGGGCCTGCAGTGAGTTCAAAAAATATATATGACCGCCAGAATGCAAGCATAAAAATAAGACAAAATTACAATTTAGTTGCACCCAAAGTCTTATTTAAATTGAACGGATGGACTGAAAATAATCGAACTAACCATTCTAAAATTTTCTAGAGAAACACGCCCATCTTTACCAGGGTGCAATAGCTGATACTGTGACCTTACATAGATAAGCTCGTCTTCAGTTAATGCCTTAGATAAAGCCTGCAAAATAGTAAAAAAAAAAGTATCCAAAATAAAAATAAAAGATAAAACCAATTTCTGAAAACTAACAAATTTGTACATATTTAAACGTCAAAAAAGGACAAGTTTGTAAGACCAAGAAACTTAGCAGCAAATTTAACAATTTAATGCGATACCATGAATGCATCATACATAATGAAAGCCTTGGTTTTAACCACAGCACTTGAATTGTTTTGATCAAAGTAAAATGGACGTTTTTATATAAAGTGTTGCTCCTGTTGTGATAACAAGATTAATGTTAAATCTTGGATGGATTTTAAATTATATCTTCACACCAGAAAATTAAAAAAATCAGATGAGTAACATTAACAAATACAAGAACATGTCTCCAGTGATCAATGAAACCATCAAGATGTTTAAGACAAGCATTAGTGATGAGTATAGAGGTTTCACATTGCATTCTAATGTACCATCCACCACACATTCTAACTAAACAACTTCCATATTTCCTAAACAAAAACAAAATTTGAAAAATTATGATGAGGAGAAATGAGCATGTGATAATTAATATAATCCTCTATGTTTCAAAAAATACTAAGAGAAAGATCTTGATTGTAATATAACATGGATGGTGTTCGGAACATGGCAGTTTCTTAAGAAATTCATTGCATGGCCCGGTAATTCTTTCAATTAGAAGACAATAGGGACCAAATCCTCCTAGTTCACAAACTTAACAAATATATCTAACCTATATTTGGAAAGTAAATAACCTGAAATAAAAATAACAAAAAATATAAGTACAAAGAGAATAAAGCTAGTCAAGAGGTTTCCAAAAATATCTCCCAAGTCCCAAGCCGATCTTGGGAGATTCAAGGGTGGTTGGTCCTACGATTCTCAGAATCTTTTCAGTTTTTCCACACTCCCACTGAAGCTGAGTCGTAGAAGTTGCAGAAACCAAACTTGGTATTGAACTTTGAGAAGGTACTTAAAGGAAGAAATTTGGAGAAGATATCAACAACTTGTTGACATGTCGGGATATAGGCAAGCTGTAAATTTCACCATTAACCTTTTCAGAAAAGAAGTGTCTCAACTTCAATGTGATTGGCCCTATCATAATGCACAATATTCTTGGCAATACTTATAACTATTTGACTATCACAAAAACTCTATATAGGCTTATTGGAGGTACACCGTAATTTCCTTAACAATATTTGAATGCAGATCCCTTCATAAATTCCCAAAGCGAGTTCCTTATACTCAAATTTTGCACTGCTTCTAGAAACAACAATTTGCTTTTTATTCTCCATGTAACCATATTTCCCCATACATAGGAATAGTAACCCGTTACGAACCTTCTGTCAGTGAGTTCACCAACATAGTTAACATCAGTGTAAACTTCTATCACTTTGTTTCTAATTCTTTCAAAAATTTATTAATAACCATGAGTATATTTGAGGAATTTCAAAATCCTCTACACTATCTCCAAATATTCTTCAGGGTTATTCATGAGTTGGCTCACAATGCTGATATAATATGTAATATCTATCTAATATGTGATAGGTAGGCGAGTTTTTCTATCATTCGTTGATATCTTCCCTCATACACAGATATATTTTCTTCCTCCCTATTAGACGTTTTATTAGGACCCACTGGAGTATCAGCAGTTTTGCATCCAATTAATCTTGTCTCCTTTAGAAGATCTATGATGTATTTTGTTTGTGATATAACAATACCCTTCTTAGACCTTGCTACCTCTATACCAAGATTCCAAGGTTCTTCAATTTCCTTTTCATCATCACCAGTATGAATCAGATCATCCAATATACTCAGTGTAGCAATTTTACTTTCATAAATATGTTTTGTGAACAGAGAGTACGATTAGCTTGACCTTGAGAATACCCATTAAATCTCATATTATTAGCAAACCCTTCATACCATGCCCTTGGTCATTACCTAAGCCAATAGAAAGACCTCCTAAGTTTGCATACTACGCGTTGGTTTGAATCATTCTCAAGTCTTGGTGGTATCTTCATGTACACTTCTTTTAGATTCCCATTCAAGAAGGCATTTGTTATGTCTAAGTTGATGCAATCTTTGCTAGCTATTACTGAAAGTAGAATTCTAATAGTGCTCAGTTTGGCAACTGATGCGGAAAACTCTTGATAATCAATCCCATAAGCTTGAGTGAAACTTTTTGCGACGGGTCTAGCTTTGATTCTCTCAAAACCCCATCAGATTTATATTTGATGTTGAGTGCCTGGTTGTATCTAACTAGCTTCTTATCCTAAGGAAGTTCAGTAAGAATTCATGTATCATTATGTTTTAGTACTCAATGCTCTTCAATTGTTTTTCTCCATTCAAGATTTTCAAGGGCTTTATGAGTGAACTACGGTATATGTACACTATCAAAGTTAGATACAAATGTTCTATAAGCTGAGGATAACTTCACATAAACTACATACTCCTAAATTGGGTATCTAGTACAACTTTCCTTGTGATCAGCACCAAAAGAGGAAAGGAATAACTCATGAGTAATAGACTCCTCTCCCAAAAATTTTAAATAACTATGTACTCGAATTTTGGTTGGAGCAATCTATAATTGCAAGTTGTTCCACCTACTCAAGATTTTTCTTTTCCTTAATGGACACACAAAGTTCTTTATTATAAACTTCACGTTGGGTTGTTTGGCATCCTCAATAAGGATCAAAGGATTAGGTGGAAGAGATGGAAGTGAGGACGGAAAATAAGTAGGCTTTGTGGTCTTGTAGATGTCTTCAACTGCATCCCAAAATTAATATTCTTTTGCACTCCCTCTGAACATTGTATTTGATGTAGTAGGGTTGATTTTAAAAAGATGTGACATCCAAGGAGTTGTATTTATGGTACTAAGAGAGTAACATTTTTGCCCATTTTTGTTTGAAGCATACCCAAGGAAAATACACTTGATAAATTTAGAGTCATGTTTTGTGCAATTTTGGAAATAGATGAGAACAAAGGATACACACCCAAAGGTTAAGTGATATCACAGAAAAGAAAGCTCTGATGTAAGGATAGGTAAACATTAAAACATGAAGTGGTGTTTTGAAGTTGAGCACACTGCTAAACATTCAATTGATAAGGTATATAGCAGTAATAATTGTTTTTTTCCAAAAATATTTTGGAACTAGATGGACATCATAATTGAGTGGGATACCTTAAGGAGATGTCTATACTTTCTCTCAACTATCATATTTTGTTGTGAAGTATCAATACATGAACTCACATAGATGATTTTAATTTTTGAAAGAAAAGCTCCATGATTTTGATTTTAATTTCTTTTTTTTTATCCGTTTAGAGGAGCTAACTTTGCATTGAAATTGAGTTTGGATCATGTAATGAAAGCTTTGGAAGATTTGGGTTGTTTCAACTTTCTCCTTCATTACAAATATTCCAGTATTTCTAATGTGATCATCCAAAAATGAAACAAACCATCTAGCCCAACTTAAAGATTCCACCGTCGAAGGTCCCCAAATATCATTGTGGATAATGAAAAAAAAGTGTGAGGGTTTATAATTGGTCATAGGATAAATATTTCTAGTGTCTTTGACAAGTTGACAAATTTCATATTAATGAAAACCAATTTTTTAACTATAAATAAATGAGGATATACATAATTGAAATTAAGACGACCCCGACAATAATGTCATGCCATAACATATTTTGTCGATAGACAAAGACTCAACAGGCTCATAAATTGAGGTTAATAAGGAGGTGGGATCATTTTTTGTTTAGATATAGACTTTCCTTAAGCAGGTATAAGTCTTGATGCATTTCAGCACTATCAATCACCTTTCCAAATTCCACCACCTGAAATTCACAAGGATTATAAAGGAATTATTTATCAATTTCATATCATAAGTAAGCTTATTGATTGAGATTAAATTATAGTCCAGTTACGAAACATATAAAACAAAAAAAAGAGTAATGGCTCGAGAGAGGTCGACATCTCTTTTTTTCCAATAATGTTTGAGTGTGACCAATCTGCAAGTCTTACTGATCTAGATGTACAAATCTCTTGATAGTAGACTAGATTATTTATGTTTTTGTTCATATGATCAAAAACTCCTGAATTTATGATCCAAGTTTTAAATCTCCAATTACTAGTAATATAGGAGAAGAATGTATTACATTGGTGTGTCACGAGGTTTGTGTGTAGCTCTAAATTACCTCCAAGGAGTTTCTTTAGTACTTTATGTTGTTCCTTGGTGAATGGTTCAATCAATCCTTTGGATGTAGTTGCGACGTAAGCCTTTTTCACTTCATCTTTCCTTCACTGTCTATCTTTTAAGTCTGCAAACTTTTCATGAAGTTTCTAACATGTCTTTGATGTCAAATCTTCTTGTAACAGTCATACGTGGGACGGTTCTTTTTGAATTGTGAGCCATGGGAAGAATTATTGGTGTACAGGGCTGGACTTTCAATATTTGGTGAACCCCCTGATTCAGTCTGTATCAGCTTCTTTCTGCTTTCTACTCTCCCGACCTCGGCAAATTCTTCACGAGTAGATTTTTTTTTTTGAAAGCCCAATAAAGCCTAATATAATAAATAGAAAAAAAAGATACATATACAATGTGTGGGAGGACCCAAGCATGACACCCTGTCCACACAAAAAACCACAAAATGTTTCAAAACTAGAAAAAATAGAAAATACATTAGATGTTAAAATAAAAAACCTAACAGTGTCGAAATACATAATCAGGTAGCTAGAGAGCGACCCAATTTGGTCTTGTCTATGCCTCTAGCTTTAGGGAAGGAGCAAGTTAATAAATTGGTAAGATGATTGTCATTGTTAGTAGTAACCAATCTATCATCCAATATGTTCCCGAGTTGGAATCGGCCTCCATTCTTCTTCTTCCTCCTGGAATAAACCTGTCATTCCTCATCCAAAGAATCAGTCTGATGGGGTGGTAGAGCTGAAGCAGAAGGAATATGAACCGTAGTACACACAATAGGTTCTAGTATACGTGAAGTATGAGTTGCCTCTACACCGGATACTTCCTGAAGAAGTGGAGCTACGAGGCTCTTCTGATTATCAGTCTGAACACTATCATTTATAGGTAATAGTCCATCAGTATTATTTTCTATGAAATTTGAAGGTATCAGTATCACATCACTCGCAGTAACAGTAACGACAGGGGTAAGAAAATCAGACACCAAAATATGTCCTGTGGTAGCTTTTTTTCCAGGTGGTACAGATATATCCTTAGAACCATCTTTATTCACTTTATCTTTAGATTTCAAATTAGGATGAAGCTTATGACATTTATCAAGAGTATGCTCAAACATCTTACAATGAGAACAATAAGAAGTTCTATGCTCCATGACGATTTGTTGTCAGTATCCATCATGCATTGTGCTCAACCAAACTGCAGTAACATCAAGGAAAGTAATATATCTTTCCACAAGTATTCTGACAACAGAAATGTCTGATAAGGTTGAAAGTGGGTAGATCTAGCTTCATAGGGTCCCCAAGTATGACATCAATAGAATAGAGAACCTGATGATGAAAATATGCAGCTTGAGACCAGGTAGACTAAACCATACCAGTACAATATGAGGTTCATAATTGGAGTCAAAATCAGAAGACTACTTGAGTAGCTTCATTGGTTTATCAACAACGTTAAGATATTTTTTTGGAGAAAATACAAGCGTAGTCTTCAAGCACAGTTAACTGAATCAAAATTTTATGGTTCTCTTTATCTCAATGATGGACATAAAAAACATCACGACATCATGCAAACATTTCAAACGTGTCTCAAATATGTCCAATTGTAGTCAATACTTTGTCAATGTGTTGAAATATTGAGTGGCACTTCTCCATAATGAAAGTCATGAAACTTGGTTTCGATCTCAAACAATTTTGCAGTGTTCTCAGTGTTGGAGCATGTTTTTTTTGCAACATACAAGATTGCTCTGGCAAATTATAGAGCAAAAAGTTTTCTCACACTTCAGTGGTTATTAAATTGACCAACAAAAACATAACCATATAGTCTTGATTCTTCTGTGTGGTGGTTATGTTCAATAATCTATGAACTGTGCCCTCTCCTGTGAGATGTTTCTCTTTCCCTTTATCACAAAGGTACATAAACACAGATTTAGACCACTAAAGATAGTTATGACTATTGAGTTATGATTTGTGATAAAATAGAGTTCAGGAGTCGTCTGGACAGAATCCTCAACCTCTGACTCAGAATTAATCTACGGAGTAGAACTTTATATCATCATCTCATACTTGGTTATAAACCTTATGCGTATTTAGGGTGGTTGTTGCTCGTTGCTTCTGCAAATGGAGAAATGGCTGGTGCAGGAAAGGAACAAAAAAAATTTTCTGCAACTAGAGAAGAATAGAGAAGGATTTCTGCTGCAGGGAAGGACCGAGAAAGGGAGAAAAAGGCCTCCAGGGAGAATTTCTGGCTACATGCAGGGATTTCAAGCATCAGGAAAGTGGACTGCAGGGAGGATTTCCGGCTATCTGCAGGGATATCCAACGCAAAGGAAGGAGACTGTAGGGAGAAAGAGGCCTGCAGGAAGGATTTCCGGCTCTGAAAGGAGGGCCAACTCTGGCAGAGGAGGTCTAGCTGCTAGGGTAAAGTCTAAATCTTTGATAGCATGTAGAAAACAAACTTTGGGAGGTAAATACTAGCTTGCTTTATTATACACATATAGGGTACATATATATAGAAAAACCAAATCGTCCTTATTTACAAACTTACCAAATATATCTAATCTATATTTGAAAAGTAAATATCCTAGAATTATAGAAAAAACAAAAATATGAAGAGAATAAAGCTAGTTAAGAGGTTTCCAAAAATATCTCCCGATTCAATCTTGGGAGATTGAAGGGTAGATGGTCATATGATTCATAGAATCTTTCCAGATCTTCCACATAAACAATTAAAAGAAAAACAAGCCATTCCAAATGCAGGGTCTGTTCTAAAAACAATCAGAAATATTGAACTCAAGAGTGAATGACAAACCTTCAGGGCAGCACGCTTGAAAGGAGTAGCTCGGAGGTAAGATTTCACTAACTTAAAGATAAGTATGTCCAAAGGAATTTGTCTTTCCTCATCTCGTAACCATGGGTGAGCTGCAAAGAATGAATTACTGATTATACTCCCCTGATAACTAAATCAAAACCAAGTTTGCTGTCAAATATGACATCACACCAAAAGAGACTGTGGATTAGCCAATACAAATAATTGAACTATTGTCATAACGCTATCCATAACAAATGATAGGGTTATGGAAGGTTAAACTTACTTAGAGCTTGTGCAGCAGTCATTCTTTTTCGATAATCCTTATTCAAAAGCCTTCTAACAAAATCTTTAGCTTCTACAGATACAGATGGCCAAGGAAAATCATCAAAGTTAGGATCTGCACGCAACACAGCTCGAAAGATTCCTGATTCTGTCCGCGCCCAAAAAGGTCTGCTACCGCATAGCAAGATATATGAGATAACACCAATGCTCCAAATATCAGCTTCTGTACTATATGACCTATGCAAGACCTCAGGAGCAACATAATAGGCACTACCAACAATGTCATTAAGTTTTTCATCTGCAATAACAATATGGATAGAATAAATATTGTGATTGGAACGTGGAAGAGAGCGAGAGCCAACTAAACGAAAGACGAAAAAAGAAATTACACTTGCAACAAAAAAAGAAAAAGGATGAGATATCAAATCATTTTATGAGAATATGATTCTATAAACACAATTCATGCTTTTGAGAAGAATTTGTGTAGTATTTGAATGAACTACTGAGGTGACCAACCAGAAATAACTCTAGGACAATGAGAAGTGAAACTAAGAAATCAATTTGAGGGAATTATGTAATTCATGATTCTACAACAAAAATTATAATCATTGGAGAAGAGTTTGATTGAAGTATTCAATACTGCACAGACACCAATCTTCCATGTAAGTGTAAATTAGAGGTGCGAATTACAGGACTAACTGTTGTAATCCTCCTTTGGTCCTTGCGAAGGGCCACATTACAGCCCAAAAGAGTGTAGCAGGAAATTCTAAGCACTTCTGATTCATGAAACCTACCAAAGAAGACGGAGAAGGGATGGGAGTGATGATCTAATGACCAAATCTCCAGACCCATGGGCAGTCTACAAATCACAAAGTAGCCCTAAAATGATGATAAATCAAGCAAGAGAAAATCTTTTTTCATGTAAGAAGAAACAATATTCAATTATACATCTTATTTGAACGTGTTAGCCACTAAATTCTTGCATTACAACATTGGCTATCACTGCTGGTGTTTGGCCCTTAAAAAAGGAAAATAATTGTTGTACAATAACAATAGTGTTGCATGAAAGCAGAAACCAAAGGCCAACGACAAGCAAAAAAAAAAAAAAAACAGAAATAATATAACACTTATTTGAATGAAAATTTTAAATCATTCTATATTATACTAGCAAAAACCAGCCCAATAGACTAGCTAAGGATAAAAAAAATCATGTAACAATAAGAAGAAAAACTAGATCTATAAAAACTATGATATCAAATAATATTTCCTCTAGCAAAGTGGTGTTGACAAATAGTTCCATTAATGTAATTGTATCAATATGATATTCCTATAATAAAGGCAATATTACGAATCCATGAATAAAAGCACATTTGTAAGCATTGGATGGCTCAAGGAAAAGACAAGGCAACAAAAACATAAAAACATGCACATCCATAAAGAATCGCTAGTTCAAAATAAGTCCTTCAGTTTATTCAAGGAGTCATCAGAAAACATTAGTTTCAACAATAATCCAACATGATGAAAAATGTCAACACTAATGATACATTGTAATCCACTACGGCAAAGAAAAGTTAAACTTCTTAATTTCTTCAAAAGATCACCAAAAAAAAAATCAACATCAAACAAAAAAGAAAAAGTAATATACCCAGAAAATTGAAGTCTAGCACAACTTCACGACCAAAAGTACATTATTAAGAGTATCCCATTAAATTAGATGCAAATTGAAGACTCCAACTAGCATTAATATAAGTTCCATGGATCTTAAATCAATATGATAGTGCACCAGTGACTTGGCAATAAAGCATGAATGACTGGCAATAGTTCAAAATTTCCACCAAGCTAATAGCAAAGTATCAAGTAAATTATTTTAAACTTACCTGGCCTAATAAAATCAGAAAGACCAAAATCAATCATCTTCATGGGAGCATTTTCTTCTCTAGTACTGAATAGAAAGTTCTGTTAACAAGTTTAGCAAAAAATAAGTATAAGCACCATAGTATGAAGTAAGAAAAAAAAATTTTCAATCATACCTCGGGCTTTAAATCACGATGTACAACACCCTGTAGATGACAAAAGGCAACCACACTAAGGATTTGCAGAACAATCGCTTTTGCATCTTCCTCGGTGTACCTGCCTCCTCTTTTTTAGCCAAGACAAATTAAAGAAATAAGAAATCTTAAATGTATCATCTAATGATGATGTAGACATTCCAAATAGTTATAACAAAGCATGTGATCACAATTAAACTAGACAGAAGTACAATTCCCCACATATAATTTGAATGTATTTGAATCACCTTGATAGGATTCTATCCAACAATTCTCCACCTTCGCACAACCTAAAAAAAAAAAAGAGAAAACAAAACAAAATAGCTTATCAAAGGAAAAATAAGGAAAAATTCTTGAGCTGAAAAAAAGATAAAATGCCCAAATCAAGAACTCAAGGCTGTTTCTTAAAGGCAAACCATAAGCAAAACAGTGATCAATAACTCATAAAAAAGTAGCGACATACTCCATGGCTATGTACACGTTAAGACTATCTTCACATGCGTCATAAAACTTGACCATATTTGCATGTCCAGATAAAGCTCTCAGAATCTTCACCTCCCTACGAACATCTTCAATAGCTATTGGTGTTGTCATCTAAACGAGAAAAGCATAAACAAAAAAGTTCAGTGAAGTCATTCACGTACACATTCACAATGGAAATGATTGATGCTTAAACTAAGGTGCAAAATGATAAAATTTAGAGTGTCAAAAACATACTGGTAAGCAATTTTGAGAAGTAAAATTAGAAAATCAAGCTTTCATCATTTCAAAATTCTTTTAAATTTCTGTGAGAAACGAGCTTTCCAAGGAGAGTGACGGATGGGTTGTTAAAAAATACTGGAAGCTTTATCTCCAGAAAGATGGATATATTTAAAACAGAGCAAATTGAAAAGAAAAAAAAAAAACTTCAATCTTTTTTTAGACAACTATTAACATGTTACGCAGCGCAAAAGCCAAGTCAAAAAATTGTAACATCTATCCAGAATGCGTCCATATAGTTGAAGCTGTGAATGGTCAATAGCATTTACCAAGTCCAAGATTAAATCATATTGTATTATTTGATAAAGTTAGAAGTGGGTAAAGAAAGTCTAAAATTACGTGTATCCAGCCAGCACGAAACCTAAATGTACGCTCCAAGACAGAACAAGAATCACCACAGAAGAAACACGAGCAAATTCGAACAAGTGCCATAAGATCGAGAATCCATAACCGCAATTAGACAATCAGCCAGTCAGTGGCAAACCAATGACAAAACAAAGTTCAAGATTAACAAGATCAAAATAAGAGGATATGAGGAGAAACCCCCTCTTTCACATACCACCGCACCTTAGCTTTAGAAATAGTCTTGACGGCGACAAGCTGCCCCTTAATATCCCCCTTCTTCGCCCTAGCAGAGCACGTATGTCCAAAGTGCCCCCGCCCAACCTCCTTGCCCATCTCATACTTGGCCGCAAAGTTCTTCCCATATCCAAAACTCTTATCCAGGGGCCGCTCCGGCCGGCGGTCCTCCCCGCCGCCGCCGTCCTCCGGGATCGGACTCCCGACGGGCTTTGGCGGGCCGAGGCGCTTGAGGAGGGAAGCCTTTATGTGCTTCGCCGGCGATGGAGGTGGGAAGGGTCGACGGAAGAACTTACGAGGGGTAGACCTCGCAGGCGACGGCGAAACGCCAGCTGGAAGTGGGCTAGCGCCGCCGTGGGGATACGGGCTGGCCCAAGGGCTGGCGGCGGATGATCTGGTGGGCGTGGTTCCGTTCACCGTCGCTGGAGGAGGCGCGACTTGACTACGGCCGGCAGCGTTGCCGCCACCATCGTCCTCCGCTACATGGATGTTCTTTCCGTAGCACAAACCCATCCCTCACGGCGGCGGTAAGGCAAGTCAAAGCCTGCGAAAAGGAAGAGGGTTAGAACTCGGGGCTTGGTCGGCGACGGGAGATCTAGTGATAGAGATTGAGGCGGACTAGAGAGAGAGAGAAGGAATTATAAATATAGGGGAGGGAGAGAGAGAGGAAGAGGAAGGAGTAACAGAAAAGAAGCGAAGGATCTGAAGGCAAGAGTGCGAGCAAAGAGCCAGGTGGGGCGCCGGTTTTGTTTTGGATTTTTCTTCCTCTGTTTCCTAATTTCTGAAGGTATTTAAATAATATAATTATTAGGAAATTTTGATTTAATAATTTTGATTTGATCTGTTCATATTCTCGGGGATTATGTGTTTTGTCGGCTTTAAGCTGACGTTGCCCGAACAGCGGACAGGGAATTGGACCAAAAAAAAAAATTTCCTTTTTTGGAGGATTTTTTTTTGTTAATTAGCTCTTACATTTTATCTGTTTTTAAATTTGCAAAAAAAAAAAAAATCATTTGAATTTTGAAAATTATAATTCAAAATACTATTTTCAATAAATGCTCATCAATTTAACTTTAGCATATAGTAGAAACTTGGTAATGTATTTTTAATAATATCATTTTTAATTAAAAATATGATATCTCAATAGTCCTTAAGCCGCTCTTTCATTTTTATGATTAGATCAATTGATTGTGCTTCTTTCGAAACTTCTCAATTAAAACTCAGTTGCTATGAACATGAAAAAGAAATAAGCATATCAAACAAGCATGTATGCATACATATAAGTGCATGTGCTTATGATGTGTACAATATATATATATATATATATATATATATATATATCTAATAATTAATAATTTTAGCATACTTTTTTTTTAATCACGCAAAAAACAGGTAAATATACCAAATATTTGTTCTATACTTTATGGGTAGTGAGTAATGAACTAATAAACATAATAACAAAATTTTAATTCAATTGCTCAAGTTAATAGGCCATTTAAATTATCGAACACCATTGATACATATCCAAATAAAAGTCTAGCATGATTAGTGAGGATTGTGAGGTTACATTTCTAGTTGAAAATATACTAAAAAATGAAATAATATATGAAGTATTAGCATACAACAATTCCATTCAATCTCTCACGCTCAGTTTATTTGGATAAAAACAATGTTGTTGCTTGGTTTTTTTGGAAGACAAGAAAGCACTTCAAGTTTGAATGGAAGACTTTGCCTCAAAAAAGAGTTGTTAGTCGCAGCCTGGCCTTCATATTGAAGCTTACAAATTATAAGAAGATCCCCTCCCTATGTCTGACTAGCACATCTTCTGAACTTCAGCAAAATGAACTAGTTTCCCTTATACACTAGTTGAAGCCTTCTCCACCCTGGGTTAAATTCAACACTGATGGGAGCTTCATGCAAGATGAAGCTGGAATTGGGGGTGTCCGGAGAGATCTTCTTGGGAAGTGCTCCCTGTTCTTTCTATCCCCTGTCAAGGCAAATGATGCAATTAAAGTTGAAGTTATTGCCATATTTTGGGTTGTTAAGTACTCCAATTTGTTACACCTGCATCAAATTATGATAGAATCTGACTCTCAGCTACTTGTTTAGAGTCTTCATGCACTTGTTTGCCCTCCTTGGCATATCATTCATTAGATCCAGAAAATTCTATCCATGGTGGCTCATACTAATGTATTTTTTTCTTTTATTCCTAGAGAGGGGAATAGATCTGCCAACTGGTTAGCTAGGATGGGTAGACTCTCTGCTATTACTGTAATTGAAAATGTTCCTCCTCCCTCTCTTTTTGTACTTTGGTAGAGGATTATTTGGATATCCCCTACATTAGATTTTGTAACAAGATTTGAGCAATACATAGCCTCTTGGTATATCTCTACTTGTTGTAGACATACAAGAGTTTCCTTATATATACACATATATAGATATATAAATGTACACAGAAGTGTAGATGTTTATAATGTGTACAAGATATATATAATGTTAATACAATAGTATTCAAGTATTAAGCAGTATAAATATGATATTCTAATCAATAATTTTAGCATAATTTTTTTAATCAAACAAAGAACATGCAAGTATACAAAATATTGTTCAATGTCTTATGGGTACAAGAAAACAAGCTTGAAGTGTGAGTAATGAACTAATAAACATAAAAACAAAATGTTAAATCAATTGCCCAAGTTAAAGAGCCATTTAGATCATTGAACACCAATGATACATATCCAAAAAAAATTCTAGCATGATTGGTGAGGATTGTGAGGTTAAATTTCTAATTGAAAAATATACTAATAAATGTAATAACATATGAAATATTCAATTAAGAATATATATAATCTTCAGAGAATAATATACAACTTTTTTATTTAAGATTACACCAAATTAGCGTAAATTCATACTTAAGCCCCTCTACATAGGATTTGATCAATATCCTCCCTAATTAGTGATGGAACAACCAACATATTTTTCTCCTACAACAACTAAACACAGCAAAAATAACACTTCTATTAATTGATGAGAAAAACTTACAAAATCTTTTTTATTAGATTAAAATCTTTTAAATTAAGTTATTAAAGAATTTAGAAGTGCATTAATGTTATAATTAATGAAAAAATTGTTAAATTTGCATAAATAAAATACAAATGAATTGGACTTACAGTATTACCTAAAGCTGACTTAGAGATTTTACTAATTGAAACTTCCATGGTATATGAAAAATGTGATCAATGATAATCCTTATTCAATTTCTTCACACTTGTGATTTTAAAAGTATTTCTAAATCTAGGTTTATCAATCTTTCAGTTTTCTTTTCACCTTACTAGTTGCATAAATAGTCAAAGTTTTCTATGAAATACTCTTTAAATTTGCCAAACATTCTTAAATTATTTTTAAAAAAATGGGTCCAACAACTAGTTTGATACATGAGCTTTCTCAACACATAAGCTAGATTAGGAAATTCATAAAAAGCTCTATGTTCAAAAATAGTAAGGAAAATTTATAATAAGGAAATAAGGAAATTTATATGATATAATATATCAAAAATGAATTATAATAAAATTAAATAACTTCATATACAAATTCTGAATAAATAACTTTAAAAACATAATGAAAAAATTATGAGCAAAATAATTAATTGTAATATACTTTTTAAATTGTTCATCATTATAATTAATGCAATTAAAAGCTACACGTGAATATGAAGTTGCTTTCAAAAACTTTTGATGGAATTTGGGCTACAATTTTACTAACTTTTAATATTATAAGAATTCTAGTAGTATTCATAAAAGATACAAATCTAATGGACACTTACTTCGTAAATTATTCATTAGTAGAGATTTGATGGACTTTTAAGAAAATTTACCAAATTCTACTTATTTACTAGTGAATAAATTCAGATGGAAACCAAATAAATTATTTTAATGAACATCTTCCCTTTATTTTATAGATATTTTGTTATTTTGAGTGCCTAGCTTTTTCTCAATTTCATTGACAACTCTTTTTTAATAAATCATTATGATGAAGAATAATACTTATATAAATCAGATGCTACTTCATGATTAGCTTTGCTCTCAATAATATTTGAGAGATATTAGAGAAAAATACATATCCAAGAGAAACTCAATAGAGATGCCACTTGGTGATAATACTAGATTAGGAGGAGCTAGATAGCATACAAGTTATCTCTTAAACTAAGCTTATAAATTTCATGACTAAAATGTTTACATTAAAAAATACAAAATCCTTCCACATTTTTTTTTCTCAAAAAGAGCGTGATTTTTATATATCATAAACTTTTATATTGCATAATCTGTTTAAGAATGATTTGTAGATCATCTTATTAGTTTTCTAACAAGACCAAGGCCAAGTCAAACCGAGTAATATGCTAAGAGATATGAAAAATATCAAAGAAGCATAGATAGTTCAAGGCCAAAAAATTTTTTGAACCAAAATTAGAGAAAACTAAATATAACAAGATAATATTATCTGAAATTTGAATATTTTAAGGTGACAATAATGTAGTTTAGGTTTTAAATGAGCATGAATGCTAGTACAAAATAGGAGAGCTTAGCTTTAATGTATATAGGTTTTGGCCACCATGATATTCCCCAAGTAACCTTGGATTGATACTTTAAAGATTTTTCTAGTTAATCTATGTGTAATTTATGTCCATTTGATCTTTATACCAATTAACATGCCTTTGATAACTTTGACTTCTTGGAATTATTATATAGTCATTCAGGATTTGGTTAATTGGCTCCCTCTTCTAGAGATTAAAATAAATGATTAAATGTGTTATGGACAAATTATATGAAGGAGCACTCTAAATGTGGCAATCAAAAATTGAAGCACAAAAAAAAAATCGAAAGGAACAAATGCTCTCCCTCTAGGGGTGCTTATATTCAAAAGATGTGTCGTTTATGGGAGTGTTTACTCATATATATATATATATATATATATATATATATATATATATATATATATATATATATATATATATATATATATATA
>NEWO01000425.1:334179-411567 GCA_003013225.1 Phalaenopsis aphrodite | reverse complement strand
AATTAATTTCTACATTAATTAATAAATTATAATTAGTTTTAATTAATTAAAAATAATTGAACAAATGAAATCAACTAAGAAAATTTGAAATTTGTAAAATTTATTTCAAATTGAAATATTTACAAAATAAAACAAATTAAATTAATTGATCAAATTGAACAAATTAAATCAACGAACATAATATTTACCAAAAAAAAATACTATATTCTATGTCAGGGTGGAATAGCACCTGAGCTAGGCATATATCAAGACGGTGATCATAGTGACCAATGATGCAACCGATGTTCTTCATAGTGGTCAAAATTTTGAATGTAAAATTTCAGAAAATAAAATTAAACAAAATTGTTGCAGTATAGTAGTGAGTATACCAGTCTGTCACGCAAGTGACCCGAGTTCGATCCCAGACTACAGCGCAAAAAATTTGATTGATTCTATATTGATATTACAATTTTATGTGTTTATAGTAGCTACTCCTAGTGATGTAGGTATTAATAATTTTAAAATATATTTTTGCATTATTGATTTGAAAATTCACTAGAATAAAAAACACAATCACACATACCGTTCAAGGATTAAAGGACTTTCTTTAGTCCTAAGTATCGATCCCATGGAGAAGGAAAAAACTCTTTTTATAGACATAGTAAAATTCTACTTAAACTGCAGATAACTTATCTAGGAACGAAGATCGAAATTATATGTGTAAAAATGAGTACTAATAGCTACTAATTTTATTTCTAAACTTATAAAAAATTTGAGGTGTTTCTAAACTAGCTTTACGTAGAACAGTTCAAATTATATGGAAGTGCTTCTCCTTGTAATGAGATCATAATCAACATAGGAATCAAATGTTTATAAATTTAAATACAGTTTTGTGACATATAGGAACATACTTATTCTTTATCATCATCCGAGTGAAAAAAAAACATTAGCTAACCTAGAGTTAACCTCCAAAATTTTTGGTTATGCTGGGTAGATTCTAGCCTGTCACCTTAGAGTACCCACGTAAGTCCTCCATTTGGCTAACTTAGCTTTAAGTTTCAAACCCTAAATTAAATTGGTTAAGGTTATAGTCTTTCACCCTAGAATCACCAATTTACACCCATCAAAACTTATCTCCCTATCTATTTGCAATCACCCCAAGATTACTTTTTCTTCATCCTAAATGTTAGTGTGGTGATTACTAATTGAGAAAAAAACATATCACTCCCGGGTCATTATGTTTTCACAATATGTTTAACTTATGAATTGGTCAAATTGTATAAGTAAGTTAAGCATGAAGTAATACACTATCACATTATTGAAATTCAAGCAATTTTAAACAATTCTAGTCCTGCACATGATTATTTCTCATTATAAGGAGAAATATAAGGAAAATTACTCAGATTTCATGAGAAAAATACAACAACACAAGGATTGAAATTTAAAATTAGGTTTACACAATAAACTTTAACAAAACTCAAACAAAAATACAAAACACTTGTCTCAAATTCCTCCCCAAGCAAATCTCTTGAAGTTCCTTTGAAGAATTCTCGACTCTACTTACAATTTCACTCAAATATCACTCAAAAATGCAGTAAATGAAAGAAATTTTTCACTTTTCCTTTTCTTCTGCACTTCAAACCCTTGGAAATTTTCACCTTTATCGTCAATTGCTTCCTCCTCACTCCAAAAGACATACCCCCACTCAAAGAGATACACCACCCACACACACACTATGATAACCCTCTTTTTCACCTTGAATAGACACCCACTTATGATAATCCTTGTAATTCGCAAGAGTCACGTCAGATGCTCCTCCAAAATTCATCAAAATACATTGAATTTTAAATAAAACTAATTATGGAGCCTAGGCACCCAACCATGGTGCCTAGGCACCAGCCTTCTAGAAGAATGAATTAATTGTGTGTTGCCTAGGCACCATGTCAAAATTTTCTTCTTTGCTCCATTTGACTCCAAATTGCTCCATTTTCGCTCCATTTGCTCTAATTGCTTATTCTATTGTACCTGTAATAAAAAATACAACATTATATTCCATTAAAGTGCAATATCACTAAAAATAAGTATTAAATGTATATAAAAAAGTAGCACATTTTCAGGCATGTCACTAGCCTGCTTCGCTAGGTGGCGATCTCTACTCGCAGGGTCGACACCTCTTAATCTGTAGTTGCCAGACGGGCTAACAATTCTCATTGAAGGTCTAATTGTGCTCATTCACCGTAGCATAAATTTGGAGGAAAGTCGTCTCCAGTCTTATTGTGTATGCTAGGAGCCACTGAAGTGGCCAAGAGAGGTTGAAAGAGTGGGACCAGTTATGGGCAAAACATCAAGCTATTGATGTCCTTCTGCATCAACCAATGGTGGAAGCACAACGAATGCACCTTGTGGTTGAACAGCGACAGCAGGAGCGGATTCAACAACATCTTTTGATGATCCACCATCTTTATGATCCTTTGATATGTTTGATTCATCTACATTGAGATAATGTCAAGAAATTACTTAAAATTACTAACAATCAGAGAAAATTTCTTAGATACTAAAAATTTGTTCATTAAAGAAATGGTTTTTGAAAGCGTGTTTCTCTCTGATGACGGAGTACCTCTATTTTTCTATGGTGGCGGCAGGGAGGGCTGATGACTGCCATTTCCGCTGGCCCCTCTTCAACAGACTCGATGCCCTCGACAATCAGGCCCTGCTGGCCTTCAAAAATCGCACTTGTGCTAGGCTTGGGAGCTGAGGTTCCTCGACAAGGGATTTTCAATGCTTGCGCCTCAGGCCCTCAAATGAGTCGAATTAATCACTCGCACGGGTTTGAGTCTCGACCTCTTTCCTTTCTTTACATTCTTATTTCTTTCTACAAAGGGAGGAATCTGAAAGCCCGGCATAGCCCAAAGTTCAAGATCCACATCGTCTCCACTTATATCATGAACGATGGTGTGCCTCGGTTATCTGGGGAGAACTGGTAGCATAAAATGTAAATGTCAACTCTATGGAACTATTTATAGGGCTCATTGGACACGAAATCCAAATGAAAGTTAATTATAAAATTAATTTTCTCAATTTTGGTGTCATTGATTGTTTAATACTTTCATTATCCTTATCGTATTTGTCACTGTCAAAGAGTAGGAAAATTCACAGAACTAAGATGTATGCACCAAAACTGTAAGCATGAATCTCAAAACAATCAAATGGCCAAGGATAATTGTTGACCTCGTTTTTGGTTGGAGTCTAGTTTTTTCCTCTTTAGTAGCTTAAGCTCTAGCCATAGAATTTTCCTGTTGAGTATTCCTAAAAGACTAGGAAAGGAACCATCACCATTAGAAATTCCAAATTCTTCTTTGCTCAGCTTGAAGTTCCACATATTGGTCCTAACCTCTAGCACTAGTAGGTGGGGTCAGCACGGGGAAACTCGAGTGGAGTCTCCCATAGAATGTTCAAACCTTAGGACTACTCATGGGTGGTCTGGTGATGGTTGAGGTGACTTGCACACACTAAACTTTCTTACATAGCCCAAACCCTAAGACCCCTCGATTTGGTCTCATGATTCCGTTAGGAAAGTTCATATGAATGAACCTATAATCCTAGTCTTTGGCTAAGAGGGTTAGAACCAGCATATTGAGTATCCAAAAAGAGTCCTCACATGGCTCCTATTGGTTTGACTTGGATTCATGGCTTACTCGCCCCTTATACCACAAAAACATCAAATTACCAAAATACCCCTACAACCCTAATTTTTGTCAAAAAATCCCAAAATACCCAAATTTGCCCAAAAATCATCTCAAACTACTCAAAATTACCTAAATTGGCCAAAATTCACCAAAATCACCAAATTCCCAAAATACCCCCAAAATTGCCAAAAATTACCAAAAAACCCTTCATGACCCAAAAATTTAGAAAATTCCAAAAATTACCAAAAATTCCAAAATAATCCCAGATATTCCCAATTTTAATTTTTAACCATCACATTGACTCAATTTGACCAATTTTACCCAATTTGACCAAAAGCCCCAAGTTTGCCTTTAAGGGCCCAACTTCCCCAAATTAGCCCCATTCTTGGCCCAATTGACCCCAATCTTGCCCAGTTTCAATTTCAAACCAAAATTCAGTATCCCCAATCCTAATCTAAATAAAATTCAAGCATAATTTAGCCAAATTACAAGCCCAATTTCACCCAAGTTAAAAAGCCCCAATTTTGACCATGACTAAATCCACCAAATTGGTCTTACAATTCAATTCAAAATCACTTGGAAGTTCTTCCAAATCCTTCATGAAATATCCCTAAATCAAATTCAATATTAAATTGATCCAAATTTTAGCCCAAGTTCAATCTCAATTCTTAAAGTCCAAGCCCACCATGTTTAATTCAAAAGCTCAAATTCAATAAAAGGCCCACATGATAATTTCTCCTCGTCATCCATTCAATCAAAATCATTCCCTAAGTTTTAAATTCATGATCAAATTATTTCAAATCAAGCCTCATGACAAACTCCACCAAAAATACCAAATAAATCCAAAATCCCTTCTCATGAAAATTAGTCAAGCCACATGCAAGCCATGAAGCCACTCCCAAGCCATAGGTGAGCCTTGAGAGCCTTCCCACATCATCAGGCTATTAATAACAAGATATCAAACCACTTTAAAATATCCTTAAGATCCTTTTTAACCCACTTCATTAAACACCCAAACCTCATGCTTCTGGAAAATCACTTGGATGGAGACCTCACCATGTTGATTAAGCTGAACCACCTAATTCTCCTCAGCACCCAAACCTTCCTTGGTGGGTGAACCAAGCGCAAACTCATGTTTTGACCCAAAATGACCATTTCCCCATACTATTTCAATCTTATACCTTTACACATGGCCAACCCCAATTGACTTCACCAAACTCAAGCCCTGACCTCCCTGAGTCAGATGGTGACCCCTCCCTGGCTGACTGACCACCTTGGCTGCTAGAAAAGCCAAATCCAAATGCTCCTCCTTGGCTAAAACTCAAAATTAAACCCATCCAAGCTATCTCATCTCAATTGGATTTTTGCACATTGTTGGAATCCACATAAGCAACCCAAAGCACCCACCAATTGCCCCTAATTGCCTCTCCTTCCCCCTCTATTTAAACCCACCCTCCATGGTCAAACTAAGAGAGCTTGAAATTCCTTGGGGGGGGCTCTGCCAAATTTCTTCCAGAGCTTCTTCAACAACTCTTGAGTTCAACCCAACCATCCTTAGCCACTCAAGCCAACTGCTCGAGCTCAATTTTGGAGCTCAAATTTAAGGCAAAAATAGGACACCCCCAAAAACTCCACCAAACTCAAATTAATTGCACCTACACCATCCCTACAGTGACAGAAGAAGATCCCCCACAAAAGCCCCATCACCAGAGCACCATAAGGTGGACTTTGATCAAACCCCTAAATCGGCCTTAGTCGATTTTATACTTAGGAATTTCACCATTACTTGGGCTTCATCTAGGAGCTCTTTGGACTTAAGGCAAGCTTTTGGAAGCACCCAATCAAGGCCACACCTCTTGGGCAAAGGTATTGAACCATAACCCTGAACCGAGCTCCATTTAATTATCCATGTTTATAGACTTGATTCAAGGCTTTATCAACTGTCTAGATATGCTCTCCTAGTTAAGACGAGTCAATATGAACAAATCGCTCTTGATTTGGTTGAGATTGAATGAGATATCAGGTCTAGAAGTTGGACTGCTCGCGGGTTTGATCCGTTGGGGATGATGACGGAGCGTCATTGGATCAAGTGTGTGTCATATGGACGGTCAGAATTGCGTCGAACGAGAGTAGGGTTCATAAAGCGCGAGCTGACTCGGATGGCAGTGTCCAATCCCGTGGCGATGCGTGGTCTTTT
Organism: Phalaenopsis aphrodite; assembly: GCA_003013225.1. NCBI lineage: Eukaryota > Viridiplantae > Streptophyta > Magnoliopsida > Asparagales > Orchidaceae > Phalaenopsis > Phalaenopsis aphrodite. Next base: position 405,705 of record NEWO01000425.1, on the reverse strand, counting down.
GACGCATACGAGGATAAGCCGGATAAGTAGAAAAATAGGCTTTTATTTGATTTATTTAATGACAAGAACTTTAAACATTCATATCTTGGTGGAGAAAAATCGCAAAAATAAAATAAAAATACCATCTTTCTCAGTGAATAAAGGAGAATAATGTGATAATATTTTTAAGTCCATTTGATGCATGTATAATTTTCAATTAATTAAATGATATTTTTCTTCTTTTGATTCTCCATTTGCATAGATATTTCACCATGACATGATTTTTGGGGCTTTGATTCTCTCTATCATGAGGCATATTTCCTAATTTTTCCAAAGTCAGGGGAGATCTCTATTTTTAAAGTGTATCATGTCTGTTTTTGTAAAATAATTATAAAATTAAAATACTCATCTGAAAAATACATAATTTATTTTAGTAGGTTCACTGTGGTTAGAAGATCTTAGAAAAAGTATAAACTTGTTTTAACTCATTAAAAATAGTCCTAATTACTACCAAACTTAAAAAATAAAATAAAATTAATTTGGAGTAATTATAAAATTAAATGACTTGAAAATCACTCTCGATTGTAAATTAATGTTAGAGGATCACCCCATAAAAATTTCAAGTCAATTAGAGTTAATTTGACCACTCAAATGAATTAATCAAGGGAAATCAAATTTTTGGCATTAAAATAATTATAATAAAATTCAAAAAATCACCAAATTTGTTTTGGGAGCTCCTTATGACCAAAAAAACCTAAGAAAAATAAAATTGGAATTAAAATAAATACTTCACTTTTAAACTATTTTTGGGTATTTAAATAATTAAATATTAATTTAAAAATCATAAAAATTGCAAAATTATAAAAACACACGAAAATGTCACATTTGACTTGCTGATCACTTAGAATCAATTTAAAAAAATTCCTAATTTTCTAAGTCAAGATATTAATTTTAAAGTCTTAAAAATGAATTTTCTCTAATTTCTAACTAAAATAATTCCAATAATTAAAATATAAATAAAAAAATATGAGATTTATTTCTTTATGTTTCCTAGTTTTAGAGAGATTTAATAAAAATATAAAACATGATTTTCTACTTAAAAATATTTTATATTTAATTAATGCTCAAAATAAAAAAATAATTATAATAATTAAATTAAACCTCCAAAAATCATAAAAATTTGTCCAAGTGGTTCTCTAATCTAGGTGAACCTCAAATAATTTTCTTAAGTTCAGAAGCTTTGTTTTGATTAGGTTATTAAATTTTCATTAAAAATCACTATTTTTTCATTAAAAATAATTATAAAATTAAGTAAATTCAAAAAGAAAATTACATTTTCTCCTATGGTGTTTTAATTAACCCATGAATGGGGTAACATGAAATTTTCAAGTCATTTGAGTTTACTTTATTGAATTATAGGGTATTAGTGCCCTGTAGGCAAAGGGGTAATTTTGGATTTTAAGGCTTAATTAATGGGCTAAATGGGCAAGAAATGATCTTAGTTGATATATTTTGAGGACCGGAGCATGAGAGGGATAAATGGTAGCAACTAATCTCATTTTGGTCTTATAAATGACAAATTTGTAATTTCATAAAATTAATGAAATTTAGAAGAATATTTGAAAAGATATTAAGGTGAGGGGTTTGAATTTTGGAAGATCATAACTCACTGATTTTAAGCCTCAATTAATGATTTTGAAATGATGTATACCTCATGATAAGGATTAAAGGTATAAACATTTAAATCTTTTTCTAAGATTACAAATCTACTATGCTTAATCAAAATTTTGTTTAATAAGGTTTAGAAAATAATCCATAGCTAATTTAAAACTTTTTAAAACACTACATGCCCATCTTTAAAATAAAAGTGCCGAGTTCCTTAATTAAACCAAATTTCCCCTAAGAGTCTTTACATATATAATTTATAAAAAAACATCAAGTGATAATTACCCCATCTTTAGGGTTGGCTAGAACATAGTTCATTGAGCATAATGGTATGATAGAGATGATTTGTTAAGCAACATAATAAGTTTAAATAAATTCAGGACTTTTCAAGGGATTGTGAGAAGTCTGGGGCCTAGCCCCTTGAGCCTTCTCATACTCTTTTGGATATCTTGAAGTATGATTAAACTCATTATGCCTTACTTAAGAAATCATCTATACACTTAGATAAATAGGACCCATTAGGATATGACATAGTATCTGCTAAACACACCTTGAACTTGTACTTCTTATTCTTTCTCTACAAGCATACTTAAATTCCTGCAAAACTATATACATATGCCTTGCAAGTACTGAATTTTCAGGTGGAGGAATGAGAAGATTAGACATGTACGCTTTTATAGTTTACAATGTCTTCTTTTCCTGCACTTTCTTTACTGTACTTCTCCTGCTCATAAACTTGCATTTTAAACAACGATGTCACCCAATATGTCAAAACTAAAACTTTTAGGATAGTCATAGAACTGAAACCAAAACAAAAACTTTAAAAATTAAACAAGATAAAATTTACCGTCACAACATTCAAAATATAAGACAACTCAAAATTTAATCACAAACATCACAAAAAATCAAAATTGCAACTAAATTAAAATGTCTCTATCGGATGATCGGGAATCTCTCGGAGGAAGTAACCTATGGTTGATAATGAGGTTTCCCACTGGTCTAGATGAAAGTATGAAACTCATTAAGTTGAGTTTAGTAAATTCATTTAGACTAAGTGAATCTGAAAGAAATTAGTGGTGCTGAAATGAGGGATCCGTAGGATCCTAACCGGTGTCGCTATAATCAACTTTAATATTCCCCCATAAAAATTAAATAATCATAATCTTAAGAAATAATTGATTTGACATCATGATCTGACACACTAGAAAATGTAACTTCTAAAACATGATATTTTTCTCATCTCCTCAGTTGACACTTCTAAAACTAAAACATGTTACTTTATCAAGGAGCTTAGAGCTTTCTTGTGGGCAGCATTCTACAATAATGATCTACAATAGCAAGAGGATCTACAACAACATATCTTCTCTTAGAATTAAACAACAAATCCATAGGACTTCGAGGTTGTTTGCTTATGCAACTTAAATCCTCAACTTATCTTTAGGCTTTTGTATGATTCTGCTATACAAGCCCTAACTCGCTTTAGGAGTCTGAGGTTACCGTTCATTACGACCTAAATCCTCACATCTTCCAGGCTATTCATGTGATTGTTTTATACTAATGTAAGCCCTAATTAATAAAATTAGCATGATAAAACATTCAATAATTCTAATCTCCAAAATTGAAGCCAAATAGTAGGATAGTTTGAGAAGTCATCGAGGTTACCCTCAGGATCTATGACAACATCTAGTTCTTCCTCCTTTGAATTCTAAAATAAAATGTTCTAAATTTGAGACATTCCCATTTTCACATCTCTTTGTCTGATCTCGTTGAAAAATCATATTCTTTGAAACTCCCTGATGATATTATCCCCTGATTTTTATTGAGAGTTTTCTTAGGTGACTTTCGTTGTCTATGATGTAATTAACTATAGGGGCTTGCCCTTATAGGAAGTATTTTCGAACCCAACTTAAATAAACTCTATTTAATCATTCATATTAAATAGAAGAACTTGTCAGCTTATAATAAAAATGGTTTCGCAGACTTAATGAATGTCATACAATCTTTAGTTTATTTAATCAAGTCTTACCAGTAAGTAGTGTGTCTATCCTTCGAGATGAATACATTACTTGCGGTATTAAGCTCATTTATCTAAACTACTGGGGATATGAGATCGGTCCGGTCTTGTATTTTCCAAAATCCAAAATGCTATTTTTTTTCCAAACTTTATACATTAAATTAAATTAAAACGGGTGTTGGGATATCCATCCTAGCAACCGACAACTTCACAACTCTCAGCTTTTTAGTGCCGACAATAATTTCAGGATGAAGGACAAAGAATCGAAGCGTCTGACTAAAGAAGTATGATCTAAACCAGCCACCCGACGATTGATAACTTGATCAAGTCGGCTAATATGCGATGTCAGCCGGTCGAATCGGAGGACTACGCTTATGGTCCAAGCTATGCAAACTTTTTGCTAGGACGCCCAGTTACAACTAGTCGATCAATTAGTTTTACCTTGGTAGGAGAGATCGTAGACGAGTCGCTCTGATCGACTGAACTCAAATACGTAAATCAATCGATAGTCATTGTATTACACTCAAATTGCAACGTAAATTTGATATAAATCAACACATTAATTACATTATGGGTGGTTTCCATAACCGTTCTACCTTTTCTGTAATTGTACAAATAGGTCCCTATAAATAGGGAGTCAGAAGATGCATAAAGTGATTTTTTCCCCCGACTTCTCTGTCGGGAATTCTCTAACCGCTCTACTCTCTCTCTCTCTCTCTCTCCCCTTCTCCTAGCTCTAATCCGAGGCATGTATTTCGGAAAGGCAACCATTCAATATAATATATAGACTATAGATATATATCAAAATATATAAGAATTAAGTGATATGAACGAAAATCTTCCAACAAGTTTACATGTCATTTGAGCCGCTTGAAATATTCCAATTGCAGTCTAATCATATAAACCAGGCCGGTTATCTAGAAAATAACAACAAAACCCAAAAAAAGTAGATAGTGGAATCTTCTAAGGGTCTTCACCAACGCATCCATTTCTCTCTTCATGGATTCCTTATTTTTTTGTTTACTTGGCATATCCAGCGCTCCACGCCTGCTACCCCTCCCGTTTTGAAGCCGCGTGGGACATCTGTCTGAATATTTTTCCCTTCAAAAACGAAGCAGCTAACCTATTTTCCTCGCTTCCATCTACTTAGGTGCCAGCAATTGGCTCCAACTCCTTCAGGAGGCTCTCTTGTACGAGAAAATTTTCTATATAGAGTCTGAACGTAGCTTTGCGTGTGGACTTCCAGTAATATGCCGCCACGTGAAAGTTATTGTGGGGTTATTGACGTGAAATCACGGGTGTTATTATGGGTTTATTGCGGGGGTTAATGCAGGGGTTATTAGAGTTGCTCTAATAACCCCTCAATAATCCCCCAATTACCCTCTCAAATAGCTTCCGCGGTTCCACTTTAATAATCACCGCGGTTTCATTTTAATTTTTTTAGGTAGACTCGATATAACACACATGATGACATATTACTGGAGTTCGCCCTTATAAATGTTTATGCTATGATTTTTTACACGCATTCTTTATTCAGTAAGTGCTATGCTAATGTTTATGAAATGGTCCAACATACTTATAAATTTTGACTCCTCAAATTTAGGTTGTCATATACATGTGAAGTGAGCATGTTCTATGCCTACCAAATGCATTTTTCTTCTTACTGAAAATTTAAATAGTTTTAAGTTTAAATCAACACAATATATTGCCTATTTGTCATGATTAAAAGCTAAGAAAAAGAAATGTCATGCATACGCAATATTGAAGTTATTTATATTATTCAGTGCCCTCTAATTATTTTAACATGTGTATATATAGTATTTCTTGTTTGTAATATATCTCCATCGGGGAAATTTTTATTCATTGTATTTTTCTTTGTTACTCTATTCTTTTATTTACACGCACCACACACATAGGGGTGTAAACGAGCCGAACACGAGTGAGCCCAGGCCCAGCTCGTGTTTGGCTCATTTATATTTCGACTTCAAAAAGTGTGTTCGTGTTCAGCTCGTTTGCTTAGCAAGTCGAACACGAGCCGTTCATGAACAAAGAGTCATTTTGACAACCCCAATCACGTAGTCATAAGATGTTAAGGATTGATGCAAGATTTAAAACATCATTTGAATCTAATACAATAATTTTTATTTTGTTTTATTAATTAATACTTTTATTTGATTATAAATATTTTAGCCTTGTAGTCAATTGAATTTTTTAAAAATACTACTCATCAAATATATATATATATATATATATATATATATATATATATATATATATATATATATATATATATATATGATTAGAAATATTTCAAGTCAAAATGAGCCGAACACGAGCTTTTTAGCGAGCCGAACACGAGCTGCTCGCGAACAACAAGTTTCTCACGAACACTCATTTTCTTCTTCTTCTCGAACGAACAAAGTAGACGGTAAGTGTAATGTAATGGTCGTTTCTATAATATTTGGATTTTTATTTGTAATGATCGACTTGATTTTAATGAGGTAAAACTTGAATGTTATTTATATTTTTTTAATTTATTTATGAACCTGTAAATTTGGTTTTATGCTTTTTTTATTTATATGCTTTTCATGGTTTAAGTATGGAGAATACTTTGTTACAATCCTGAGAATTATAACATACTTAATATTGTTCTTTGTGCATTCAATTAAGTTTTTTGAATTTATTTAACGTTTGATTTATAAATTGCCTTCTTCACTTTGCAGAGTATTTGAACTTTTGTTTTATGTTTATTTTTTTCTATGTCTATGAGTATTGTACATATGAAAATAAAATATTTTATATTTTATTCATTTTCTTTAGGAAATTCACTTGTCTTTAATAAATGTGAGTTTTTTAGAGCCATTTGTGGCCTATTTTGAATAGTACCATTTTTATCAAAATATTTTAGACATGTTATCATATTTTTTTGATTTATTTTTCATAAATTTTAGAGTTATGGACTTCAAAATATAAGCAAATATTTAAACTTGGTGACTTAAATAATATAATTTAAATAGCTGCCTACACGCGCACGCGCGTTTGTGCACGCGAGAGAAAGACAGAGAGTAAAGTGGAAGCTGAATTTTGGATATTCTAAGGCTATTTTCTTCTATTGAATTATTTAGGATAATTGTTCTGTTAGATGCAGGAAAATTAATGAATTATTTATGAAAATTCATCCAATTGGCTTTTGGAAGAAGACAACTTCTATAAAATTCATTGAATGAAGTCACATTTTGAAGAAAAACCAAGATATCTCTTGGACTTTTATAAAAGAAGAATTGGATCATCAAAGGAAGAGGTCAATCCACATCCGACGACCATCATTCATCCAAGTAACCGTCGCCGTCGCCGCTGCCGCCCTTCACCACCGCCAGCCACCTTTTATTTTATTTTGAGTTCTTAGTTTGTATTGTGAGTGAAGAAAGAGAATTCAAAGGAACTTCAAGACATTTGGTGGAAAGGAACTTGAGAAAAGTTTTTATCTTTGTAATTACATTTGGTTTTAATTTAAATTTCTTATTTGTGTGTACGATTTTTTACTTTTAAACTCAATTGTGGTTGTGTTTTCTCCATAGATTTTAAGTAGTTTTCTTTATATTTTTTTCTTAAAATGATAAGTAATTAAGTATTGAAAGGAAGTTGTGGGAAGTAAGAAACTTTAATGTTCGAAAAAGTTGTGATAATTTTAAACATTGTACTTCATTTACTTCTTGATTTGACCAATTAAGATGTTAATATCTGTTTTCAGAACATGTAAAATCCGAGATGACATTTTCTCAGTCAACAAATGGTAGAAATCACATTTAATTTCATTGATGAGAATGTAGTTCATGGGGTTGAGTGCAAATAAATAGAAAAATAAACTTTGAATGGTGTAAAATTAGAGAACTTAGAATAACAAGCTAGAGCCCCCAATTTGATTTATAGGTTTTGATATAAGATGTGAGCCCCCAGGTGGAGGGAGAAGAGAGAAGTCTAGAGTGAGAGCTAGTATCTTCCCCACCTAATCGGTCTTCAGGACTATTCAAACTATAGATTAGCAAATGTTCTTTATAGCATCTCTAGTAAGTGTAAAAAATATTATTGCTCATGTTTGACACAACACAATTAGATTACTTTTACACTAAAATTTCTATACTTGTTACTGATTCATGATAAGGAAAAAAATATTTTATTCATATTGTCTTCATCTTATAAACACTTAGTTAAGTTAATTAGTTGCTTACTTTATTTTAAATTATCAAAAAATTTAGAAAAAGAATTGAACTTTTATTCCTATTTTAGCATCTAGAGTTTAAGTAAGAATATTTTGTTGAGTAGAATTTTGTTATATAATTTCTTTTGTTTTGTGAAGTTTCATATTGTATTTATCCCCATGGGTTCGATATTCGGGGCTTAATCAAAAAGTCTTATATTATTTGATAATAATACATATACTTGCATAGTATCTCATATTTAAATATTATTACTTTATTCTTATTTGCTTCACAAAAAAGAATTTTTCTAGCTTTTGCTTTGGATCAATTTTTTGGCTTTATTGTAAAGAAAGAATAATTATTAAGAAAATTAAGCATATAATCACATACATCGCAATAACATATATACAGAAAGTCGGGATCAAGTTTCTGGTGTTGTTGCCGAGGATAATTAACAAAAATTTTAAAGAAATTTTTAAGAATGCAAAATTTTTACTCTTACAAAGTCTTATTTAAACTTTATGATTTATTATAGGAATATCATAGTGTTGTTTTTATACAAAGTTCTTGTTTGTGTGTTTTTATTCTTTTATATTGAATGTTTTATTTTATGTGTTTTATAGTAATGTATGTATAGTTCAGGTTCCACAGAACTTGTGCCTTACGATTCTGAATTAGAAATAACTATTAGAAAAATAAAAAATTAAAAATAATTGAAAAAATTCAAAAATTCAAGAAATGACAAATCAAAATTATCACAACACTAAAGAGTTTAGACATTTAAGAGATTATACAAACCCTACAGTGGATGAACTTTGTTGTAGTGGCTAATTCATTTGAATTTAAACCCGTTATTATCCAAATGGTTTCAAATATTCAATTTGGGGGAGCACCAACTGAAGATCCAAATTTACATCTTGCCAATTTTCTAGAATTATGTGCTACATTTAAATATGACGGTGTATCAGATGATGCTATAAGACTTAGATTATTTTATTTCTCACTGAGGGATAAGACTAAGATATGATTACATTCGTTGTCACCTGAATCTATCAGAACTTGGGGTGATTTAACGCAGATCCTTGCTAAATATTTTCTACCATAAAAAAAACTGCAAAGCTTAGAAATGATACTACATCTTTTTGTTAGTTTGAAGAGGAATCTATTTATGAAGCACATGAACTATTTAAAGAACTCTTAAGAAAGTATCTACACTATGTTATACCAGATTGGTTAATAATTCAAATCTTTTAGAATTGATTAGCTGGATCTTATAGATTTATTATCGATCTTCCTGCTGGTGGTGCATTGTCGTCAAAACCATTCAATGACGCTTATACTTTAATTGAAGAGATGGCTACAAATAATTTTCAATGGCCCTCGGAAAGGGTGAATCTCAAGAAAGTAGCCAATATTCATGAAACTGATTCTTTTGCAATGTTAGCAAATTAAGTTACTGCAATTTCAAGGAAGTTAAATTAATTTGGAATGAATTTTTCTCAACCATTTACAATGATTAAAGAGAATTCATTAGGCCAAATGGTAGATTCTCAAGCATCATTAGAAACTTTAAATGTCGTAAATAATAAGCAAAATAACCCATATTCAAACTATTATAACCCAGGTTAGGAGAATCATTTCAAATTTAATTGGAATAATACTTCGAGTGGTGATAATCAACAATGGGGGAACAATCAAGTAAACCCATTGGGAAACCGAAACAATCAAGGAAATAATAATTATAGGCCTACTTATCCTCCAGGTTTTAACAATAATCCATAATCTAATAAGAAAAAGTTGTCTATAGAAGAACTGGTGTTACAAATGGGAAATCAGTTACAAAGTTAATGAGCTACAATAAGAAATATTGAGAATCAGTTGAGACAAATAGCAAATTTATTAAGTAATAGATCCCAAAGAACACTTCCTAGCAATACTAAAGTAAATCCAAAAGACCATAATAAAGAGCAAGAGCAAGTAAAAGTTGTTCAACTTAGAAGCAGAAGAGAATTGGAAGGTAGAGTTCCAAAAAAGACTGAAGTAGAGAGAAAAGAAATTGAAGAGCCTGAAGATGACACTCCAAAAGGTTTAGAGAGACATTTTTCTCCACTTAAAGTTGATTTGGAAAAACCATCACCTCCATTTCCTCAGAGGCTCCGTCAACAAAAGTTGGATAAACAATTTTCAAAATTTCTTGGAATTTTTAAAAAACTTATCATTAATATTCCAGTTGCTGAAGCCTTAAAACAAATGCCAAGCTATGTAAAGTTTATGAAGGATATTATTAATAAGAAAAATGAAGTTTGAAAATAACGAGATTATTGCACTTAGAGAGAAGTGCAGTGCTATAATTCAGAAAAAGTTTCTTGAAAAACTTAAGGATGTTAGTAGCTTCACAATTTCATGTGTAATATGAGACAAATTTTATTGGAAAGCTTTATGTGATTTAGGTACAAGCATCAACCTTATCTCATTATCAATATTTAAAAAAATTGGGATTAGGAGAAATATCCCCTATTACTGTAACTCTGCAGTTAACAGATCATTCAATAACATATCCTAAAGGAGTTATAGAAGATTTCTTAGTGAAAGTGGATCAATTTATCTTTTTTATTGCTTTAATTGTGTTAGATAAGGAGGAAGATAAGGAGATACCTATCATTTTAGGGAGACATTTCCAAGCTACAAGAAGAGCAATGATAGATGTGTGGAAAGGGCGATTAACTTTGCATGTCAATGATAAGACAGTTACATTTAATATTTGTAAATCAATGAAATATCCTACAATAGGAAAAAATGATGAATGCTATAGAATAGATATAATAAGATATTTAAGTGAATGTCATTTCAAGATAACTAATGAAGAGAAATCTGAAATGAAAGAGTTGGAACACAAGCAAGAAGAGGAATTAGATTAATGTGAAGATTTATATAAGGAAGATTCAAATTATGTTCGAGAAAGTTTTGAAGTTTTGGACACGACAGAAAAAATACATCTTTTTGTCCATCAATTGAAAACCTCCTTAGCTTAAGTTGAAGTTACTTCCTGGACATTTAAAGTATGCCTTTTTAGGTGATTCCTCAACAATACATGTTATAATTTCCTTAAAATTAACTTCAGAAGCAAAAATGAGTTTAATGAAAACTTTGAAGAGTTACAAGAAAGCTTTTGGATGGACAATTATTGATATAAAATGAACTAGTCCTTTAATTTGTATGCATAGAATTCATATGGAAAAGTACTGCAAACTCATGGCTGATCCTTAGTGGAGATTAAATTTTATTAGGAAGTAAGTTGTTAAGAAAAAAATTTTAAAGTGGTTAGATGTTGGAATTATCTACCCTATTTCAGATAGTGCATGAGTTAGTCTGATTCACTGCATTCCTAAGAAAGGATGAGTGACTGAGACTATGATTGAGCATAATGAGTTAATACCAAAAAGACAAGTCACAAGATGAAAAATATGCATTGATTATAAAAAATTAAATCTCGCCACAAGAAAAGATCATTTTTCACTACCTTTTCTAGATCAAATGCTTGATAGACTAGTTAGGCATAAATAATTTTATTTTCTGAATGGATATATTGGTTATCACCAAATACAAATAACTCCTAAGGATCAAGAGAAAACAACTTTTACCAATCCTTATGGTACATTTGCTTTTAGAAGAATACTCTTTAGTTTATGCAATGCACCTGCTATATTTCAAAGATGTATGATGACTATTTTTTTGTAATTTAATTGAAAAGAGGATTGAAGTTTTTATGGATGATTTTTTAGCGTTTAGAACTTCATTTGAATCATGTTTAGAACCTTTACCAAAAGTTCTCAAGTGTTGTGAATAAATAAAATTGGTTATTAATTGATAAAAATGTTCATTTATGGTAGTAAGGAAAATTGTCGATTTAGATAGAAAGGGAGTTGAGAATCAAATTCCTGATCATATGTCCATACTTGAATTAGAGCAACCACTCTATTTTGAAAAAGTGGTGTGTTCCATGGTATGCAAACATTGTGAATTTCATTGTTAATAATATTATACCCTATGGGATGACATACCAACAAAAGAAGAAATTTTTATATGAAGCTAAGGTTTCATTTTGGAATGACCCATTTTTATATAAACAAGGAAATGATCTTATTATTTGAAGATGTGTGCTTTTAGAAGGAACTTATAAAATTATCCAAAAATGTCATAATTCTGATTTCGGGGGATAAGTTGGTGTTGATAAAACAACATACAAAATTTTACAATCTAGATTTTAATGGCCTACAATCTTTAGAGATGTTAACGCTTATATCAAAACTTGTGATTGATGTCAACGAGTAGACAATATTTTTAGAAGAAATGAGATCCCCTCAATAATGTGTTAGAAGTTGAGATATTTGATGTTTGTAGATTAGATTTCATGGAACTATTTATACCATCTTTCAGAAATTTATATATACTGTTAGCAGCAGATTATGTATTCAAATAGATAAAAGTTGTTGCTTTACCTCGATGTGTTGCTCAAAGTGTTGCAAAGTTTTTGAAAATGAATATATTTTGTAGATTTGGGATGTCGAGAGTGATCATAACTGACAAGGGAAGTAATTTCAAAAATGCAATGATGGAGAAATTATTAAAAAAATATCATATAAACCATTGAATTGATATTATTTATCATCCTTAGACAAGTTATTTGGTTGAATTACCCAATCATGAAATTAAAATAATATTGAAAAAATCTGTGAATCCAACTAAAATGGACCGGTCAATCAAACTTGATTATGCTTTGTGGGCTTATAGGATTGCATATAAAACTCCTATATGAATGTCCCCATACAGGCTAATATTTGAGAAAGCTTGTCATTTACTAGTTGAACTTGAGCATAAATCATATTGGGCTATTAAAGAATTTAATTACAATTTAAAGGATGTTGGTGAGAAAAGACTGTTGCAATTAAATGAACTTGAAGAAATAAGGAATGAATCTTATGAAAGTGCTAAGATTTATAAAGAAAAGATGAAGATGTGACATGATCAGAAGATTCTTACTAAAAATTTTGAGCCAGGAAAATAAGTTTTGCTTTATAATGCAAGGTTACGATTATTTCTAAGTAAACTTAAGTCCAGGTGGATGGGCCCATTTTTTGTGACAAAAGTTTATCCCTGTGGAGCTGTGGATATCAAAGATCCTAAAACTGATAACTTTTTTAAAGTAAATGGTCACAGGCTGAATCCATAATTTTTAGGTAACCAACTTAAATTGAATGATCTTATGATGTTGGATCAACTAGAATAAGCACTGGTTACGTCGGACTGACGACGTAAAACTAAGCGCTCTGTGGGAGGAAACCCATAGTTATCTGTTTGTTTGTTTTGAATGTAATGTTGTTGTGTTGATTTAGAAAATTTTGGTAGCATTTTGAATATATAATGATTTAGTGATTTTTCTAAGATGTTAAAAGATGACTTAGACATGTTAGAACGAGTATTTGGACGTTAAGTTGACTTGTGCTAAATTGAGCACTGACACGGGCTGACGACCATGATTTTGTTGTCTTTAACGTGGGATAGCAGTTCTAGGATATGCCTAGGAGTTATATGGGAGTTTGGAGCCTAAAAATAGAGGAGTTATGTAAGGATTTCTACCACACTTCCATGTACCCCTAAATTCTAAGTAAGAGAGAGATATTTTGGAAAGATGTCATCTTGGGAGAGTGAATTGAAGAAAAAGAAGGAAGTAATGAAAAACAAGTTCATTAGTCAGAGTTCGCAAGAATTATACAATGGTTTCCTAGCCATTAGTATCGAAGGAATAACAAAGAAAATCACTAAAATTGAGGCTGACATGACTTCAATTGAAGCGAAAGTGATAAAAGTTAATGCACATTTGGATCATATGAGATGGCAACTTAAGATGTAGTCTAGGCATACCAGCTTTATAGAAGAAGCGACAAGACTATGTATTTGAAGAACTAGCGGATTGAAGAAGATTCAACTAGAGTTATTAATCACCACCCATTTTATCAGATTTACATTCCAAATGCTAAAGGAGAGACTAATGATAGGCCAAGATTTTTTTGACCAAATGGAGAGTGGAATTAAGTTCTTTATTTAGTGTTTGCTTGTTTAGTGTTTCTTTGTTAATGTTAAGCGTGTTTAGTGTGTTTTTAATGTTAAGATTATCTAGTGTTTGTGTTAGGAATTTTCTCATCCAAGACTATTTGGATTGAGAATTTATGTATTAAAAATATTTGTAATTATTTGTGAATGAATATAAGTGTTTGTTTGTGTGAAATTTTGTCTTATTTAGCGTTGAATTGAATTATTTATAATTGGTGAATCTTGAGAAAGAGGAGAGTTGAAAAAGAAGAAAATAGTTATTAAAAAGTATGAGACCTTGTAGGGTTGGTTGACTTAGGCTAGAAGTGCATTATACTTAAAATAAAAATCATCAAAATTTGAGCACTGGAACCTAAGCGCCAAGACCCCACTCTTAAGCGTTGTTTAAACCGAGAGACAGACGCCTAAGCGCCAAACCATTCTCGCTTAAGCGCCAGTTCACGTAAAACGGTTCACAAACAGTTTAAAGTGACAAATCGGTCCAAAAATCTCCATTTTTGCACCTCGACTTCATCCCCTTCCTCTACCATTCATGATTTTGAAGTTACAACACACCTTATTTAGAAGATTTATTGGTGATTTGGAGAAAGTATTGCTAGATTTTATATCCTTGAGGTAAGAGCTTTACTTCTATGTAGAAATTTTTTATTTTCACCATGTATTTTGAGCACATTATAGATTTACCCAAAAATCACTATTCATGGTTAAAATTTGAGAAAAATCTATGAAAAATACATAGATTTGGTACTTTAAGCTTTTAGGAGTTAAGTTTAATGATCTAGAGTTGAATTTGGAATTTATAGTGAATTTTATGTGATTTTTAGAAATGACACCAATAAAGAAGAGGAGCAAGGGAAAAGATCAATTTGATTCAAGCATCTTTATTAGCGCTAGAGCTCAGGATCGATAAGTGATGCACTGCAATCAAGAAAGTTGTTTCGTGAGCGTTGTTTCAAAAGTCTGGGAGGAGCTGTAGAAGATTTTATTGTTTGCTGGAAGTGGGAGCAGTTTTGTTGTTTTTCTGTTGTGGCAGTTATTTTTGTTGTGCGGAAGTTTTATGCAAATTTCCCTGAGGCTGAAGGAGTTATGGTTAGAGGAAAGACTGTGCCTTTCTCATATGAGGTAAAAAAGCAGTTTTATCATTTGCCCCCGAGCACTTTATGTTTTTATTCGAACTCTAGTCCAAATGAGGAGTTAGACGAGATCATTTCATCTTTGATCAGAGGAAGAGGATTATGGAAGATTATCAATGAGAGGAGAGTCAACTTCCCCACTTTGAAGTTAGATGTCACTGCAAAGGCATGACACTATTTCATTTTTGCTCGTCTGCTGCCTACTAATCATCTTCGTGAAGTGACCAGTGATCGAGCAACTTTGAACTATTGTATTCAGTAGTTCAAGCCCATCAACATTGGATCTTTGATTTATAGTGTTACTACTACTACAGGTTTGAGATTTGCATCCATGATCTTTTCATTATGTGAGCAAGTTAGGGTTAGATTTGATAGCTAGGAGGAGATATTGTAGCCACTCAAGCCCATTACTAGTGTGAATGTGAAGTCTTATTCACATCATTTAATTTTTGGTCGAGAGGTGGATTTTCAGTATTTCAACTGCTTGGACATCTCAAGCTTCTACTTCACGTGCTTCTACATCACGGGGTCAGACTTTTGGATTTGATTCTCAGTCACAAGTATTGCAAAGGATTTTGGACAATGTCAACTATACTACTGATAAGGTATTAAATTTAGAAAATTTTGCAGAACATATAGATGGATATATGAGAAGACGCAGTGATTATGAGGAAGAATACAACTCATCTATAGAAAGCCTCATGAAGGATAACCAGGGTGTAGTTTTCCCTCACTATCCATGATATCCTCCATATGAGCCTACCACTACTTGACATAGTGATGAGAGTGATGCTGAGGAAGAAGATGATTAGATGGGTTCTGTAGTTTAGTTCATTTTTTTATGTATTGTTGTGAACTGATTGTTGTGCAGTTATACTGTATTTTTGTTGTGTTTTGTGTTGTATTTGTTTAGGCTGTTAGTTTTGTTTTGATAAACACTGCTATAATGTATTTTTGTTTTTGGTGGTATTAATTGTGTTAACTATGTTGTTTAGTATTTTTAGTCATTTTGTATTGAAATTAATTCCGATTTTATGAAAGTTTAGAATATTACTAACTTTTACTTAAAAACTTCATGTTAAAATTTTCAATTTACTATTAAATATTTTGCAGTTGTATATGTTTGTTAGTGTGTTTGTTTGTTTTATGTTATTCTCCACTGCATAGAAGTCTACTGAATCTCTATTATTAATTAAGTTAAAATTTGGTCAGTTTAATTTTTACTCCTGTTTTTAATTTTTGTACTTGTATATTTAGGATGTTAAAATTCTTGTTAGCATGTATTTTTAGTTTTTTGTTCCTGTCTTTTTATATATAATGCTAAAATGTTATATTCTATTAAAAATCTAAGTTTGGGGGAGGATGTAAAATTTTCTAAAAACTTGAAATTTATTTGTTCTCAAATGTGTTTCAAATAAATTTGATTTTGATGTGAAGAAAAATGATATGTATATGAAGTTATATCAGAGAAGTAAAATTTTGTGTATGGAACTGAGTAATAGAATTTAGTTAAAATTTATAGTAATGAAGAAAA
This sequence comes from Phalaenopsis aphrodite, assembly GCA_003013225.1. NCBI lineage: Eukaryota > Viridiplantae > Streptophyta > Magnoliopsida > Asparagales > Orchidaceae > Phalaenopsis > Phalaenopsis aphrodite. The sequence goes on along the minus strand of NEWO01000425.1, from coordinate 389,070 downwards.
ACTTAAAGTTAAAGAACTTTTAGTGTCGAAATGATAAATATTTTGTAACTATCTTTAATAGGAGAAATTGTATTTTTTGAAAAATGTAGAAGAGTTGGACTTTTATTTTCAAAACTTAAATTTCTTTTATTGAATGTAATTTTCAAAAACTATTATTATGTTTTTAAGTGAAGAAAATATATCAACTCTTTGCTTTAGGAAAGGAATTGTGGAATTCAAAATCATTAAAGGCAAATCCAGATATATTAACCTTGCCATGAAAAAGAAAAGAAAAGAAAAAAAGAAAAGAAAATAGGGAAAAAAAGAAAAAGAAAAAAAATTGAAAAAGGGAGGAGAAGCTTGAGAATTAGTGTCTGATCAAAATTTATTCCACATCTGATCTTTTTAAAGTACAAGACTTGAGAAACTCTTAAGCCGAAGAATATGATATAGTAAGTCAAATTATGCTTAATAAAAAATTTTAAGTGGAAAAGATAGAATGCTTAAACTTTATATTTGAAAATTTTATAATATTTCTGAGTTAAATATAAACTCATATTTTTAGTCTTCTTTACATTAAAAATTTCTAAACTTTAAGTGGGTCTCATTCACTAATATTTTTTTCTAAATTGAACTCTTATATTTCTACATCAAAATTTTAGAAACTCCTAAAGAAACTCATATACATAATCTACTTATATAGTTTTTAAAGATTGAAGAGTCACTTGAGGACAAGTAACATTTTAAGTTTGGGGGATTTTGATATACCTAAAATATATAGTCTTTTTATACACATTTTTATACATATTTTTGAGATATTGCACTTTAATGAAAGATATTTGTGTAATTTTCTTTTAGGAATAATCAAATGGATAAAAATGGTAAAAGGAGTGAAAAATGATCAAATTTGGAGCAAAAATGAAAAAGTGCAAAAGATGAACTGAGGCGCCTAAGCGCCCAGGACTCGCGCTTATGTGCCAGTTATTCAGAGAGAGTCGCGCCTTAGCGCTAGGTACCCCACACTTAAGCGCTAGAAGTAGTTATTTGATGATTCATTGAATTTGGACGAATTTTTGAAGAGATGTTTGAAACAACCCTTGGTGAAAACATGAGAAAATAATTAGTGGACACAAAAATTCATCCAATTGGCTTTTGAAAGGAGAAAATTTTTAGAAGATTTATTGAATGAAGACACATTTTGAACTGACACCAAGGCACCTCTTGGATTTTTATAAAAGAAGACTTGGATCATCAAAGGAAGAGGTCGATCCACATCCAACAACTATCATTCATCCAAGTAACCACCGCCGTCGCTGCTCACCTTTTATTTTATTTTGAGTTTTTAGTTTGTATTGTGAGTGAAAGAAGATAATTCAAAGGAATTTTATGACATTTGGTGGAGAGGAATTTGAGATAAATTTTTATCTTTATGACTACATTTGGTTTTAATTTAGATTTCTTATTTGTGTGCATGATTTCTACTTTTAAACTCAATTGTGATTGTGATTTCTCCATGGATTCTGAGTAGTTTTTTTTATCTTTTTTCTTAAAATGATAAGTGATTAGGTATTGAAAGGAAGTTGTGTGAAGTAAGAGACTTTAATGTTGGAAGAAGTTGTGATGATTTTAAACCTTGTATTTCATTTACTTCTTGATTTGGTCAATTAAGATATTAATACCTATTGTGAACATGTAAGATCTGAGATTGTATTATCTCAGTCAACAAATTGTAGGAATCACATTTGATTTTATGGATGAGAATGTAGTTCATGGGATTGAGTGCAAATAAATAGGGAAATAAACTTTGAAGGGTGTAAAATTAGAGGACTTTAGAGTGACAAGCTAAACCCCCCAACTTGATTTATAATTTTAGATTTTGATATGAGATGTTAGCCCCCAGGTGGAGGGAGAAGAGGGAATTCTAGAGTGAGAGCTAGTTTCTTCCCCACCTAACCAGTCTTCAGGACTATTCAAACTATAGTTTAGCCAATGTTCTTTATAGAATCTCTAGTAAGGGTTAAGAATATTATTGCTCCTATTGGCACAACACAATTATATTACTTCCACAACAAATTTTTTAAACTTGTTACTGATTCATGATAAGGAAAAAAATATTTTTTATATTGCCTTCATCTTACAAGTACTTAGTTAAGTTAATTAGTTGCTTAATTTATTTTAAATTATCAAAAAATTTACAAAAAGAATTGAACTTTAATTCCTATTTTAGTATCTAGAGTTTAAGTAATAATATTTTGCTAAGTAGAATTTTGTTACTAATTTCTTTTGTTTTGTGAAGTTGCGTATTTTATTTATCCCTATGGGTTCGATATTCGGGGCTTAATCAAAAAGTTCTATATTACTTGATAACGATATGTATACTTGCGCAGTATCTCATATTTCAATATTATAATTTTATTTGTATTTGCTTCATAGTAAAGAATTTACCTAGCTTTTGTTTTGAAGTAAATTTTTGGTTTTGTTGCAAAGAAAGAATTATTATTAAGGAAATTAAGCATATAATCACATAAATCGCAACTAATATCTATACAAAAAGTCAAAATCAGACACCCTATGGGAGATTTCACTTTGTCTGAGAGGAAACCCAGATGCTCATGTAAATGACAACATGCTACAATGTTTGATATAAATAAATGATATTAAATTTGGTTTCATCGAGTACAATACACCAAAAGATAGGTTACACCTCAGCCAAGAGACAACAAAACATGCATGAAATGACAATCATAAGTAATGTATGATGTGATATGTGCTCATGTTAAACATGATTCCTAAATATGTTGAATGCTAATAAACACAAACATGATAAAATATATTTTTTGCACACAATAAATTTAGCGACATATACATCAAGCCAAAGAGATTTTCACATATATATAAGCATGGACACTAGGCCAAATATGCGCTGAATTTGGAAACTCATCCATCAAAATATAATTTTTGTATGCAATTTTAGTATCAAATCACATACAATCAAATTACATATTTTCATGCATATTTAAGGATGCACACAACAAAATTAAGTATGATTTTCACATGTAAGTTAAGACTTAATTCCATGCAAAATAAGCATGTGTTTTTCATGAAATTTAAAAATCAAATTACAAACAAAACAAAAAACATATTTTACATGCATTATTTTAAAAGAACATTCCATGTTATAGATCACACATGCAATGCACATGAAAATGAAAAAGAACACATGCAAGAATTGAACCTAACCCTACTCAATGGCAAATCAAGCTTTTCTTGCCAACCTCACTTAGACCTAGCTTCAGTGATGGTGAGATGTAAACCTTTTGTTATGTAAGGTAATGGATAGCTCACCTCTGTTTACTTTGCACAAAAATGAAGAATTTTCATAAAGAAAACCTTCATAGCTTAGGGAGTGAAAAGATCAAAGAGGTCTTCACTCTCTAGGCTCATGAGGATTTCACTTTATCCATCAAAAGGAATTGAATCACTGAAATCAAATGTGAGATTACTATAATCCCAAATAATGTAGGATTGCAATAAAAAATAGTTAAGGTTAATGGAAAACACTCATGGGTTCATTTGAAAGCAACAAAAAATAGCTTCATAACCAAAGGTTTTCTCTAACATCGGCCTAAGACAACTTCTTTGACACAAAAATTTAAAACTTGGCTAAGAGAAGATAAAATCTAGGGTTTTAAGGAAATTCACCTTCGTGATGGTTGAAGATGCTTTCTCTTTGCTTGTCCATGCTCCTCCCATGCTAGGACGAAGGTGAAGCTTACTTTATTCAAAGGAACTGAAGAACTCCACAAGAAAATCATGCTTCCACACTCACCTCAGAAGATGAAGTAGTGGGAGAAGAAAAAAACGTAGGAAAAAAAGTGGAGTGAAGAGGAGGAAAGTATGGGAAGGAACCTGACCTCACCAATAACATTAAAAGGAACTCACCCAAGGCTCTCCTCAAGCTCTCCAAGAAGCTTCTCTAGAGTATTTCTACTCCCCACTCCTAAACTTAGATTTCTAATTTAAAAAGAGACGACTTTCCCTAAATAGGAAAGAACACACCTCACCTTTTTCATGGTACACTACCCTTTTTCCGCCTTTCAAGTGGCCATGTAAAAGTAGGTCCTCCACTTGTCATGCTTGCAAGTATCCAATTTTTAAGGAGGAAGGCTAAGGAACTCTCTATTGCATCACCACACATCCCCCCATGATGAAACCTAGCCCCATGTGGCTTTATTTAATAAAAAAATGGTTTAAAACAAAAATTAGTATCTTTGGGCCTATAAGTAGTTTTTATGATCTCTTATAAAAAGCTAACATTTCTAAAACCCCACAAATTTTAATTTTTTTGACCCATACTGCATAAACCACTTGCTCAGCTGTGCTACATCTTTTAATATAAAGTGCAAGTGTAATATTTTTCTTACAAATGTCAGATAAATGTAATGAATGGCGAAAAACTTAACTTTTGTAAGTAGTGCGTAAAATTCATTTTCATATATATCATTTTTTTAATTAAAAGCATAACTTATCAGAAAATAAAAATATGACTTTTTAAATAAGATAAGATTATGACTTTTAAATAATGATAAATTTTTTAATAATAATATAATTTATAACATTTTCTTAATTAAATTGTTATTATTTCATAAAATGTGTCATATAAAGTTTTTTAAAAAATAGATTTTACTCTTTTAAGAATTTAAGAATTTACTTTATTAAATAATTAATATTGTTTTCATAGGAATAATCCTTTAAAAAAATAACATGAAGTGCTTATTTTTTTATTAAAATAATCCATAAATTTTTATATGAAATTATACCCCCACTCTTAATTATTTATGACTATGTTCCTAAATTCTCGACTAGCATCTTATTTTATCCCTAGTCTCACTTGACAATCAATTCTTTGTTGATGATGATGTAATCAACATAATTGAGCTTAACATGATAACTTTGGTAGAAACAAGGGAAATTGGGGTAAATTAAAAACTAAAAATGTCAGAAGAGTTACTATGTGAGGATCTTAAAAAAGAATCACCTAGGATGCCTGATGGCCAGAGAAAAAAATTTCCTCTAAAGACATTAAACTTTGTAAAGATGAAGAGGAGGCTTCCTCTAAAGAGAAACTATAATTGTTCATTTGATATGTGAAGCTTCAATACTCGAACAACTAGGCCCTCAACATTGATGCTTGGCCTTTTCCTTGAATCTATCTTCTTCTTGGTACCCTTTTCTAAGAATGCTAAGACATCTATATCATTTTAAATATTGTACAAATTGGGATATATTAAAAGTGAACTGAAAAAATTTGCTAGTCAATCTTTTCTTGGTTAAATGTTTGAGAAAAACACAAAATATTAAGTTAAAATGAACTTATAAGTTGGATATCTCTTGACATTGTGAATGATTAAGTGGGTCTAAAGATTAAAGCTTATCATTTTCATACTCATAAAGATGGCCTCATCCCCCTTAATAATTTTGGGCTTGGGATGATTATAGAACATAGAGACTGGTCTTGATTAACCATGACCATTAATTCTTGATTAAATAAAAACTATCATTCTAGTTCTTTACTTTCTATCCAACCCAAATATCTTTATGTGATTGAAGAAGAATGAGCTGTGTTAATCCTTGAATCAATTGATTATGAGGAGAGGATGAACAAGGAAAAGAATCTATTGAAACCAAGTGTCAAATAAATTTAGTAGCAGCTAAGTCAGAATGGCTCCATAGTCATTTATAACCTTGACTAGCTCTTTTCACAAAGGAAATCAAAAGTATAATCTAAGCTAGTCCTCATAGAAGTAGATATATTCATACAAAAAGGTCTAATACTAACTCTCCTATGATGTTCACACCAAAAAGAACTAAAGAATACATAAATTATATAAATCCAAGGTTGCTTAATAGCTTACACTTTGAATGATTTAGAATATTCATAATACTTGAACATCTTTACATGAATCCCTAATGAACCCACCATTGCCAAAAGAAATAGAGTATAAGTTGAAGGATTAAAAAGGGATTCCATAGTGAGAAGCTATTGGAAAATAGAGAAAGTTGAATGCAAAAAGTGATCATGACAAAAAATCTAAGACAATTTATATGAAGGAAAAGTTTTGCCCATGGGAGATATCCAGTTAGGGCAATTAAAAGAATTTAATGATTATTTTGCAAGATGACATAATTTCTTATTTTATGAAAAAACTACTATTAATTTTTTTCACTATTAAAAAAATAGGAAATTAAGAAAACTTGTATGCTATGTGTTTTACACTAAACACATTATGAGGTGACTACAAAAATGTTAAATTATCTATAACAAAGGATTTTTTTATCTCATCTCATCAAAAGTGATGCTTTAATTTCCTTAATCCACTTTTGCTTGATACCAATGGCTAATAAGAATTAAGATAGAAAATGAGCACCAACCAAACATCTCATCACAACTTGTTCATCTTATGTCAGCATGTCGAATAAAAAGTGGATAGTATAAAGTTAGTATTTAGTTAAAACAATATAGAGAATTCCCAAGCATTTTATAATAAAATTAAATAAGTGAATATAATAAAGAAAATATAAATACTATCATCATGATATCAAGTATAATATATTTTAAGTTGATTTTAACATCACAAACCTCAAGTTTATGGCTGAGTTAGCCCTTCACTGGAGACATCAATAGGAGAGACATTAAAAAACTTAAACATTTGGTCCACAATAATATTGCTAAAGAAGCTATTGCTTCTCATTAGTTTTTGCAAAATGAACTTGTCACTAGCCAAAAGTTTATTTGACCAAAGCATCTCTAAATCTCTTTAACCAGGGATGATTTTGCTCCTTAGCTTCATAAACAATCAACCAAGATAGCTAATGACATTAATTAAAATATTAGGATGGCTCTTTTATTTATTTATTCACTTAAGTGTTTCCATTTACACTATCTCCACCCTCATCTCTACGAGGGTGAATCATTTTGAGAACTCACCCAACCAATCTTGATGAATAGTTAAGAATGCCTTCAACTAGCTTATCTTGGCTGACATCTCCCGCAATTCTCATTAACTCAACTTGATCAATCATTCTAAGATAGCTTTGAGTTTGAGAAATGATTGATTTGACAAGTTAAAGCCTCTTAATTCAGTTTGATAGGTTACTTGACCTTTAAACTAATTGTAAGGGAGGTGATGCAAATATTCAAATCAAAAGTGACTTCATCAAACCTACATGGTGTTCTGAAATAACCAATAGCTTTTTGCCACTAGGTAAAGGTTTTTCAAAATGTTGTACCAAGACATGAAACTAAGAGCTCTATGAAAAACTCATCGTGGCCATAGTAGGACTTCCTTTAGCATAATCTTAATGATCCTCTAGAAACTCACTCATAGAATGATGCACTATGAATCATTTTAAAAAATAGAGAAAACATTCAAGAAGATTATACATGCCAAAATGAAAAAAAAATTACTTTCCATTAATATTTTTTAAGTTGTCAGCTCGAAAAATTCAAGGCAAATTTAGTCTTTTGGGAGATTACAATCATCAAGGTTGCCTTCAACTAGAAAGAGATTAGTAGACAAATACTAAAATATTATAATAAATTTCATAATCATATGAAGCATAGGCTCATTGACTATCACCTTGGGAGAAAATATCCCTTGAGTGGGCTTCCCCATAAGGATTACATCTGGAGCTATTAAACAAGAATGAGCAATCTCCCCTATTTTTTTCTTAATTGCCTTTGCGAGCTCTAATCTTAATTATTTCTTCCTCTCCAAATTTTTTTCTTTGCACATCTTACTAATGTTTACCGTCATGACATCCTCTAAAAATTTTAATCTTACTTACATGGTTCTAAGTTGTCTAAAAAACTATAGAGCTCAATTAATACTAAGAGAAAGGTTTCATAGCTTTGTAACCTTTCCACCTTTGATAGGAAGATAACATTTATATGAAGCTAAAATTTATTTCATAGAAAAAAAAATGGACCAATGGCTCCAAATAAACATGGAATCTTATACTAAACGCATTTAAATTTTTCTACTGACATTTTTACACATATTAAATACCAATTATTGCAATTACTTGATTTATTATAGAATAATAAATCAATCAACTAGACATGTAAGCATATATGGCCTATATAATGAAAAAAAGCTAAGTCACATCTTTAGTTTTGAAATAATAATTATTTTTGCTATCATTTTTTTCTCTTTTCATAATCACCTTGTAATGATATGAGTGGCATCTAAACTAAACATGCACCAAAAATGCACTAAAATTGGAACTCATCTAATCAAACCTGGGATGACTCACTAAGTAATGTTTTGAAAGGCTTGCAAGCTGAGCTTGAGCTTGAGTTTTTGATCAAGTCTGCGGAGAACTCACTAGTCGGGTTTACAAAAGACTCGCCCACCATGATCAGGGTAGACTTACCAACCAAGCAAGGATTATCTACCAAGCTAATAAATAACTCATCATAAGAAAGTAATGAACTTGTTAGAGCATCCTAGCCCCATTGAGTTATTTAAAGACTTCAACCATAAGAACCATTGACTTTCTTAAGTTAGATTGGTTGACTGCTAAGCTAAGTCTTAATCTTTATTAAGGCTATTCCCATACTGTACTTATTTTTCAATATAACATTCTATTTCCATTCTCTCAGTGCTTAAGCTTCAATCCTCACCTATAAATAAGGGGTTATGGGAAGAGCATGGTTTATGCAATTTTTTTTTCTTATATTATTACAATACTATAAGCTTATATCTAATGTTTTGTTAAACTTTATAGTGAGTTTTTTTCTCTTTTCCCTTATCAACTTTCATCTCTAACAAACTCTCTTCCTCCTCTCCTTCTTAGTGTTAGGTAGCATTTTAACATAACCCGTAAATAACCAAATCAATACTCAACAGTTTCTTTTCTCTTTAGCCTTATTTATATATGGATTTGTAACTATATTACTAATTAGATAATTTATCTAAAAAAAATAATGACATATCTGTAGACCTTCAAATAACAACAAAATTTACTACTTTATTTAGAAACATCATCAATGTACTTTAAAATAAAAATTGAAGTTAGTGTAAATAATATCCAATTTCACATTATTTAATGAAGTAAATATTTCTTATCTTACTATTACATCTTATTATAAAAATATTAAAATGTCAAAATCATACTATGTTTTCAGTACTAATCACTTTTATTTCATTCTATTTAGAGTTATCCTCTAATTTTGGTATTTGAGACTTATATGTGGGTAATTAGTTCTTTTTAATTTATTAGAGGGGATTAATGAAAAATATGTACATAAGTGTAGACATCTTTCTTGATGGATCAGTAAAATTCTTAGTTAAATACTTTATATTTTTCTATAACTTATTTTTAAATCCTATTAAATATACATCAAATTTTTACTTAATTAACAGGGGTGGAATAATATCGCCTAATCTCTCGACCACCTTTTTTTCATATAATGGATTGGGTTAGTCCCATACATCATCTACCTTCTGTATCTCTCTCTCACTCTCTCTCTCTCTCTCTCTCTCTCTCTCTCGCTCTCTCTCTCTACACCATCCCAAACCCTAATTGATCCTCAACTCTTATACAATGAGAGGTTGCTTCAACCCTTTATGAGAGGGTTTGATCTGACTAGCAACCAACGATGCCACCACTCCCTCTCGTTTTTTCTCTTAAAAATTAGGGTAATTGATTTCTCTTTATAATTTTACTGGGAATGATTGAGTGGGAGTATGTGCAACTTAAAAAGTTCTCATTAGCTCTATGCACTAATATAAAATAAATAATCACATATTAGAAATAATATAATACTTAGATATCCCATGCATAAATAAATTAAAATTAATTAATTTGAGATAATGACTAGCACATACATCTTTATTAACTAATAATGAAAAAGAAAAATTATAGTAGAGAGCACCTTATTATTTTTCTTAATTTCAACATACTTAGTACTCTCTTTCCAATAAAATTAAAACATCCACTCCTCGACTCTTATATAACTTCATGACCAAATATTTGGTTATATTGCTTATGTGATTGCATTATATTGAGCTAGAGTATTACTCTTTATGGCAATCTCCTTATAATACACATATAAATCTTCAACTCTACAAACAATATTTCCATGCTAGCTTATCCTATGACTACCTCTAAAAAGCATCCTTATATTTAACCAAACATATTATCAATGTATGAAAATACTATGTTTTTTTATGGAGTAGGAGGACACCATATAAAAAGAAATATTGCCAAAGCTTACTCATCAAATCTTCTCATACACTCTATGAAAGCTTTTTCTTGGTCAATGTTTTTGAAGTTTTTATCGCCATCAAAATTAGTTTTATTTTTTAGAAATTCTCTTAAGGTTTGGATTTTCTAAAACTTTAACTTAGTGATTAAGAAAACATAGCTACACTAATTCTAATTTCCTACTATTAATATTAAAATTAATAGAGCATCTATCATTCCCATCATCAAGGGCCATTTTTAGTAATGGTTGATGAAAGAGTCACTATTCATATGTTTTGGAAAACTATCCAAAGAAGGATCTCCCAGCCTCAACAATAAGACCATAATTAACTTCTAGCTATTTAACCAATTCTCCATCACACCATCTGCTCTAAATGTAACTTAAGCGTTATAACACTTATTTTCAAACATGATTAAAATAGTCATCTAAATAAAAAAAAATAACTCAATTAGCAAAACAACTCAAATAAATGAATCATATCCAAATCATGCTCGATTCATCTTCAAATATTACCTAAACTTGATCAAATCTTAATCAAACTACTATCACGATACAAAAAATCTTTCAATTATAATCAAACCATGATGCACCTTTGAATCATCTTATGACCATATTTAAACTATCACTAAACCTTGATTTAATCATTTAATCCATAATCAAAACATGATCGCACAATCTTTAAGCTAAAATCATCGCATGATTTAAAAAACAACAAAATCAATATTGACCTAAATTGAGCAATTACCACAATCAAATTATGATTGATCTGCGATCGAATCATCTTCAAACCACGACTAATTCATGATCTAACAATAATTGTACCATCTTCAAACATCTTTTAGATGTACAAAGATACTTCAATTATGGATCAACAATGGTTCAATCACGGTTCAAAGATTGTTTCAATTATAATTGAAGATGGTTCAATCATGATATAATCAGTTGTTCAAAGATTGTTCAATCTAATTCAATATATTATTAAATCATGATTTAATCCTTGTTTGAAGATAATTCAAATACTTCAAAATGTAAAAGTATAATAAAATGTAGATAATCACACATAATATCACTAATTTTCACATGTGATGAATTAAGAGATCATTAGTATAGCTCAATGCACATGCTACAATCTTCATAATAAAAAAAATGGTGATGACTAATAACCACTCAAACTGTTTAGCATGAATTTTGACTATTTAGGAAAGAAATAAGGGAGAAAGAGCAATTTGGTCCAAACTAATTTTCCATCATATTTTTCTCAATAAACTAAACAATACATATTTTTTCAATGTTTATTATTGGTGATAATATAAAGTCAAATTTTCATATATTTATTATTATTTTAATATTAAATAATGGTTTTAATATGAACTTTCATATGGAGATTTTGACACTGACTTTTATTTAACATTAAAATGACTTATACAAATATGGGGCAGTTATCTTTCATTCATTTTCAAATGCTCAATTAAATATCAAAGTTCATGATAAAGTCTCAACAAATAGTTTTATTTTTATCAAATTCTAACTAGTTTGGTGGTGGCATGTATATAGGGCTGTCAAAAAATCTCGTTGTTCGCGAACAACTCGTGTTTGACTCGTTTACTTAACGAACGAGCCGAACACGAACAAATTTTTATAGCTCAAATTATAAACGAGCCGAACACGAATAACTCTTTGTTCACTCGTGTTCGACTTAGTTTAGCTCGAAATAAAATAATTATATTTTTATTTATATAAAAATATATTACACATATTATTTATAATATATATATATATATATATATATATATATATATATATAAGTTTAAATCACAATTGCTCTTGTGGTATGCACATTATTTTGCATACATTTGATTCATGTTCGAATCCAACACTCTACATTTTATTTTTTAATTTAATTTTAACAAGCCAATTTCGAGCCGAACAAACATACTGTTCACGAGCCATTTTCGAACACGAGCTGATTTCAAACATGAATAATTTCGAATGAAGCATGAACTAGCTCAAACTAGACTGGTTTACAGCCCTACATGTATAACCAATCGATTCAGACAAAATACATCCAGGTGATAGTTCTGAAAATAACAGTATTGTTAGTGCCGTGTATGTAATTATTTCCATTTCTCGTGGCCGCACGAAGAAATTGGAAAGCGTTACCTTCTCTTCGCTTCTGGATGTTATAAGAAACTTGGGTGAAGCATTTTGTTGCACAGAAAATTACTACCTTTCCGCCAAGAGAAGTGTCTGCGTAGCTTGAGGACAAATGAACCAAATGAACCTGCTGTTCGTTCTTCTGCTACTGCTGCTTCTCTCCCCTCTCTTATCCGCAAATGGCAGAAGGTTCCTACTCCCGACCGAACCGAGAGCTTACCTCACGCAAGAAGTACACTGGTTTGATCAGACGCTCGACCATTTCTCTCCCACGGTGAAGTCTCTCTCCCTCTCCCTCTCCCTCTCCGTTGAGGGTTTTAGGGTTTTAAGTGGTTCTCAGGAGCTTGGTGTCATCATTGGCCTTACTGTTTTAGGATCTGATTTTGTTATTGGACTGTGCGGATGTTATAGAATCTAAGACCCAATTTGAGCATTCTGAGCTACACTACAGAAATCTAAAAGAAAGAAGAAAAGAACTGATAAGAGGGGGAAATTAGTTATTTAATGACATCATCTTTCATGATTGGAAGTATTTATAGAATATAATGTTTACTTGAAGTTGTTAAACATTCTTCTTAATTTCCAATTAGATTCGAAATATTTCTCCCCACCAATAATGACCTTAACTTCAAGGACGACCTAGAAATGAAATGCAAGCCGGACCATTGGTGACAATGAAGGTGTTGGTTGTCCGTCCATCCATAACTTCTCAAGTCGAGCAAATTTATTTGGTGGCAATCATTCAACCACAATTTCTCAAAGCGTTTCAGTTCATTTACTTGATCTCTGAAATAAGATTACACAAGATAATCGGGATTGATAGGCATGTATGACTAATGGCGATTTGGTAGTCAGATTGTAGTAATCTGATCGTTCGTAACGTTGTAACGTACAAATTGACTCACTTATAAATAAGGGTAGTCATTACAAGAAAGGTGATCGATCCGCAGATATTATAAAAACCTTATTTTCCATTGAATCATTTCTTTGTTTCTTGGTTTTAATTCATTGTTCTTAACTCTTCCCTTGGATATCTTAGTTCAACGATAAATCGGGATCCAATAAGGCACTTAGAAAAATTTGGTCCGTACTTTGGGAGAATTAAGGGTGGAAGTGGACACATAATCTATCATGAAGAAGAACACCAACCAATTTCTGGTTGTGCTTAAATCGTCATTCATTTTTACTTCCAAAATAGTGTACAAAACCACATCAGCATAAGAGAGCTTGTCTCTGGATTGATGCATGGCTTCCCCAAGAGGAAACATGGTCTCTTCTGCATTTCATATTTTTCCCTTCCTTACAAAATACGAAAATTAGGAAATTTAGAACTTTTGTGGAATGTGCACCCGTAGATGTATGAACTATGGGTTCTATTAATTATTCCTGTTGAATATGTAGTCCAAAGCATTTGTATGATTTAACAATCGTAAGGTAATATCTTTCAAGGCCACAGTAAATGCTACTTTAGCGTCTATATTTTTTAGCCTAGTATGGGGAATGTTAATTGGCGAGGATCAGAGCCACCAATGAAGGGCTTGGAGGTGCTCAATTCAGCTGAGCTATAAGAGAGGGATGTGAGTTGCCAATAGAGGTGGGGTACTTGGATGTTGATGGAACATCTAATGGTGGTTTAGGAATTGATGGTGTCGTAAGAGATGTTGCTGTCTTGCTGATGAATAGGAAGGTGCAAATGTTGGGTTGTTAGTTCTTGAATCAATAGAGCTGGATAAAACAGATTGCATGGCATGGTTTGGAAGAGTGGATCTTGACGGTGTAGTTGAAAAGAGCTGAAATATGAAAGGGTGTCACAGAATTGGAAAGAACTTCCATTCTATTGAGTTTGATTGGGAAGAGGTAGATCACTGGTTGGGGCGTTGGACTTTGAGTTTATTTCTCAATGAAATCATAATTAATGGGATCTTAGAATTGAAGCATTTTGTGCTGCTCGACACACAATAAATTTAAGAAAGAAGAGAAAAAAAATTATAAGAAGGGAAAACTTATTCATTTATTTCATTCCATCATTCTACTAGATTAGGAATACTTATAGAATAAAAAGCTAACTCAAACTAAATCAACTAACCAACAAATTTTTAACTAAACATCCTACTTAATATTAAAATCAGATTCATAACGTGCTTTCTCTTTTTTATCCCGTAGGTTTTTCTTTTAGTTGTATATAATTATTAGAATATTGATAAAATGGAGTAATTTGCTTATGCTTTTTATAAAATTGCCTCAGGCAAAGAATATAAGAAGAGAATATCATAAAGATTAAATTTAATCATTATAAATTATAACCTGTCTAACTATTTTATGTCCCAGTGCTGGAGAATAATGAAATTATTGATGGATAAGATGAGATTTGGAAAAAGAAAGAATTTCATGGTGAGAATGTGTTATAAAATGGAATTATAGATTGAGAATGATTATATTAGAGATAAAATCAGCTATAGATAAGTTGAGATTCAAAAATAAAAAAAAGAATGTTATGATGATATTGTGTAATAAATTTAGGAATGATTGCTTGCAGTGATTATATCAGAAGAGTTATTGAATATAAAATTGTAAATAGGCTTAGATATTTTTAAAATTGTTTAATGAAGAGTAGAAGATAAAACAATAAGAAGATTTGGATAGTCAATTTATATGGATTCATAGAAGAAGGGGTTAATATACGATTACTTGATTATAAGCTGAGTGAAAAGAAGAGATAAAAAGTGTTCGATTGAACTTGTATAAAATGAATGTATAAGTTAGGTTCAATTTCTCTCATAAAACTCATCAAAGACAATGTAGGAGGATTAATATATCTTACCACAAATTTTTAGATATGATAATATTGGAAAGTGCTAATCAGAATAAGGAAGGAATTTATTTCCTTTCTTCAAAATATATTTCACTAATTGTGTTTTTTTATTAGATATTTCCTTTTGTTGTTTTTTTTATTTGGAGGGATTTCTATTTGGTTTCATTTACTTATTATATATATATATATATAGCAAGGTTTAGTTCATGTGATTGGAGTAAGAAATAATATTTGTTTCAAAATTTCTATATGGTAATAGAGCCGTTTGTGTTATTCAACTCCTTTGTTGGTCACTTTTGCTCGATATTGTAGCTATTTTGAATCTCGGCTCGTCGTTTTTGCTCTTCTACTTAGTGTCGTTCCTTGCGCTTGTTGTTTGAATTGTGCGTTTAAATTGATCGTGGTCTGCGCGTCTTCTTCATTTCGTATGAATCAGTCATCCAAGACAATCGATTAGGGCATCAATCGAAGCTTTGGTCCGCTTTATTCTATTCCTCAACCGCTCCGTCCCTACCATCAACGATGACAGATCCATAGATATCTCCGATGCTATTGTTCGACGTTATAGTTCAACGCTTTCATCTCCTCATGTATGATGGACGTCCTTGCATAATAGATCTCTCTTTCTATCGATCGCGATGTCATTGCATTTGGTTTCTTACGATCGTTTGATTCTTCTACCCGAACATAGCAGGCGGTCTATTCGAACAGAGCTCTCAATTGATTGCTGTCTGCACTTCTTGTGCATTTTGTTACATCAATTACAATCTTCTCTTCTTGCGTTTTTTCTACAACAGCTTGACCAGTTGACTGTGAATCACTCACTCGACTCATCCCCTTTGGCCCACTTAGAGAAAATATCAGTTCCTGCAATTGATTCGGTTTATCCTAGCTGTCCCCTACCAAGTGTCGGCCACCAGAATCGAAATTTCGTCGCCCGTTTTAGAAGGACATTTTAATTTACATAGATATTTAAATTTAGAAAAATATGAAATCAAACTGACCCCATTTTTTTCATAGTTTAAATGTAAGAGCGCTGTACTTCAAACCCTATATCTTTCCTGAAGGATAAACACAAGATTTGAGGATGATACTCGATCAAATAAACTGAGAAATATATGACGTTCGTTTGGTCTGCGAAACCGTTTTATTTACCGAAAATTTCCCCTATTTAATATGAAGAATTAAATAGAGTTTATATTAAGCTAGGTTCAGACAAACTTTCTATAAGGACAAACCTCTATAGTTAATTATATCTTAGATAACCGAAGTCACCTAAGAAAACTCTCGATAAAAATAAGAAAATATTATTTTCAAGGAGGTCAAAAGATAGAACTTTTCAACGACATCAAACAATGAAGTGTGAAAATGGATTGACTCAAATTTGGAACATTTTATTTTTGGAATCCAAAGGAGGAAGAACTAGGGGATGTCATGGATCCGGAGGAGAACCTCGGTGACTTCCCAAGCTATCCTATGGTTTGACTTCAATTTTGAAGAAAAATATTTAAGTGTTTCATTCTACAAATTTTATTTGTTTAGAGCTTACATTTGTGTGAAACAATCACATAAATAGCTTGGAAGATGCGAGGATTTAGGTCGTGATGGATGACAACCTCGGAATCCTAAGAAGAGTTAAGGCTTATATTGTACAGCCGAGTTGTTCAAAGGCCTAAAGATGAGGTGAGAATTTATGTTACATAAGAAAAATACCTCAAAATCCTATGACTTGATTGTTTAGTTCTATGGAAGGAAATTGGTTTAGCTGGGGAAGACTTGTTTTACTGTTGAAGACGACCGTGCTGCTAACCATGCTAGCTCCAAGCTCCTTACCGTGACGAGTTTAAATTTTCTAGGGTATCAAGTTATGATGTCAAATCAGACGGCCCTATGGTTGAAGTTTTTTAATTGTTATGGGAGATGTTGAAGTTGATTAGAGCGACACCGGTTAGGATCCTACGGTTCCCTTCACCTAGTCCAAATGAATTTATTAAACTCAACTTAATGAGTTCCATACTTTCATTTAGACCGTGGGAAGCCTCGTTAGCAATCATAGGTTACTTTCTCCGAGGGATTCCCGATCCTATAGAGACGTCTTAATTTAGTTGTAGTTGTTGTTTTTGTTATGTTTTTGATTAAATTTTAAGTTGTCTTCTATTTTGGATGTTGTGGTGGTGAATTTTATCTTTGTTGATTTTAGTTTTGGTTTTGTGGCTATCCTAATAGTTTTGATTTTCATGTAGGGTGACATTGTTGTTTAACATGCAAGTTTTATAAGCATAAAAAATACAGTATGAAAGTACAAGAAAGACGACACTGTAAACTATAAAGATCGTACCTGACGAGCTTCTCGTTCCACACCTGAAACTCAAAATGCATGTGAGAGCACTTTATATAAAGCGGAAAAGTAATGTTTTAGTGATCTATCCAATTCTAGGTTATATCTTGGTGGGTCCCTATTAATTTGATTAAGGATGATTTTTGCTAAGCAAAACATGTGAGAGCATTTTATATAAAGCGGAAAAGTAATGTTTTAGTGATCTACCCAATCCTAGGTTATATCTTGGTGGGTCTCTATTAATTTGATTAAGGATGATTTTTGCTAAGAAAACATATTAAATTTAGTAGATCTCCGAGGTATCCAACAGATCTGGAGAAAGAAGCAGATCCATGCTTCCCTCTCACTACCTGGTGAAAAGTCTTGAGCTCTTTTTAAACTTATTATGTTGTTTAATAACCCGTCCTGTAAATACTTTTAATGCTCAATGAACATTGATGTTTCAATTATCCCTAAGAGTATGATAATTATCACTTATAATTTAATTTGAGAATTATGCGGGTGAAGATCCTTAAAGGGGCAAGTTAATGTTGTCAAGACACTTAGCAAACTTTTTAATTTGGGCTTGTAGTGGTTTAAAGATGTTCAATTTTTAATTATGTTCACTTTTCTAATCCTCATTTAACCAAATTTGATTTATCCTAGATCACTACTAAGCCCTTTAGACTTTTGATAGATGTCTTAGTTTTATTTTGAAAGAGATTGAATTTTAAGTGATAATAATTCATTTTTGAAAGTCATTTGAACATCAAATAAGGGTGTTAAATTAGTGAGTTATCAACACCCAAAGTCATACCCCTAAGTCTAGGATCATTTAATTGCTAAACTTCCAAATTTTAATAATTTAAGAAATTACAAATTTATCCTTTAATTAATAAAAGTGAAATTTGTTTCTACCAATTAATTTCCTTGTGCCTCAATCATCTAAATATGTTAATTGAGATCAAAGATTACCCATTTCCTTTTTTTGAATTAAGTCTAAATGATAATTAAGATTAAATTTCTAAAATTACACTTTTGCCCCTAAGACTCTAATACTTCATAATTCATTAAATTTAATTCAAATGACTTTGAAATTTTTATCCCACCTCACTCATGGGTCAATTAAGACATCAGAGGAGAAAATGTGATTTTTCAAAATTTAATTTAATTTATATATTTATTTATATGTAAGAAATATAATTTTTTAAGAGAATTCTCTAACTTGACCAAGGTAAAACCTAATCCCTTGAAATTTTTGCTAAAGTTAGACTTAGACCAAAGAATCATTGTGACCAAATTTCATGATTTTTTGAGTTTTATTTTAATTACTAAGTTTTTTTAAGTTCTGGAGTATTTATTAATTATAAAATATTTTAGATATGGAAACTTAAGTTTTACATTTTTATTAAATATCTTTGAGGTCAATGAACCAAGAGAAACAAATTTCACATTTTTCTGATTTTTCTTTGAATTGTTAGAATTATTTTAGTGAAAATCCATTTTTAGCCTTTAAAAATTATTTTATTCACTTAGAAAATCAGGAAAAATATTCCAATTGTTCCTAAGTGCTTAGGAAACAATTTAGAACATTTCTATGAATTTTATTATTTTTGTGATTTTTATCCTTTTTTAATTTTTTAAATATTAATGAAAGACTTAAAAATGAAAATTTTATTTTAATTACATTTATTTTTAAAAAATCCCTCTGATCACAGAGAACTCCCAAAATCAATTTTTATAATTTTTTGAGTTATATTTTAATTGTTAAAAATCAATTTTAATTTTAATTGACTAGACTTCCAAAGTTTAATAATTTAAGAAAATTTCAAATTTATCCTTTAATTAATAAAAGTGAAATTTGTTTCTACCAGTTAATCCCCTCGTGCTTCAATCATCTAAATATGTTAATTGGGATCAAAGGTTACCCATTTTCTATTTTTGAATTAAGCCTAAATGATAATTAAGATTAAATTTCTAAAATTACACTTTTACTAAGGCTCTAATACTTTATAATTCATTAAATTTAATTCAAATGACTTTAAAATTTTTATCCCACCTCACTCATGGGTCAATTAAGACATCAGAGGAGAAAATGTGATTTTTCAAAATTTAATTTAATTTATATATTTATTTATATGTAAGAAATAAGATTTTTTAAGAGAATTCCCTAACTTGACCAAGGTAAAGCCTAATTCCTTGAATTTTTTGCTGGAGGTAGAGTTAGGCCAGGGAATCATTGGGACCAAATTTCATGATTTTTTGAGTTTTATTTTAATTGCTAGAATTATTTCAAGTTCTGGATTATTTATTAATTATAAAATATTTTAAATATAGAAACTTAGATTTTACATTTTTATTAAATCTCTTTGAGGTCAATGAACCAAGAGAAATAAATTTCACATTTTTCTGATTTTTTTCTTTGAATTGTTAGAATTATTTTAGTGAAAATCCATTTTTTGTCTTTAAAAATTATTTTATTCACTTAGAAAATTAGGAAAAATATTCCAATTGTTCCTAAGAGCTTAGGAAACAATTTAGAACATTTTCATGAATTTTATTATTTTTCTGATTTTTATCCTTTTTTATTTATTTAAATATTAATGAAAGACTTAAAAATGAAAATTTTATTTTAATTACATTTATTTTTAAAAAATCCCTCTGATCATATAGAACTCCCAAAATCAATTTTTATAATTTTTTGAGTTATATTTTAATTGTTACAAATCATTTTAAATTTAACTTAGAAGATCATTTTGAGTTATCAAATGAGTTTCAAATATTTTTAAATTTTTATGGGGAGTTCTGTGAACTTCAAATTATTGTAGAGATTAAAAACTAAGTCATTTAGATGTTTGTGTTTCTCAAAATTAATTTTCTTTGCATTTTAGAGTTTGTGAAAATTAGATGAATTCTTAATGACTTAGATCATGAAACATTTTCCAAAGGTTTCTTTGGCCATAATAAACTTTCCAAAATTTTCTTGAAATTTTCTAAGCAACATGCTAATTATTATAATTAATTTATGCAAATAATAGACATAAACTTGAAAAATATGAATATCTGTCTAGAGATCTCCTCTGACTTTGAAAAAATCAGAGAATGTTCCCTAAGACAGAGACAACAAATGCCAAGATCTCACTCATTTCTCAACCAAATGACCTCACTCATTTCTCAACCAAAATCGAGAGTTCATCCGGCTAGATCTCGTTCGTTGATGGGACGACTCCCCGTAATCGTCCCCAAATAGGTTAACCCTTGACTGTTAACATTAAAACCCTAAGATCTCACTCATTTCTCAACCAAATGACCTCGGGTTTGATCCTATGGACTTGTCTAAATGTGATGAACACATCTATATGGTAAACATGCCATTAAACTAACCCTAATCAAATGGAGAATCAAAATAGGCTCGGGAAGAGGGGAAGTTCAATACCTTTGTTTTGAGAAGGGAAGCTTCAATCAGAGGTGTTTGACACGTTCGTGGAGGTCCAAGGAGGCTAAGGATTGAGCCTCTGGTCGTGGTGAAAGGTCTAGACCCGAATTCGATCAAGGCCGGATTTGGGTGTTGGTCTTGAGCTACCTTAGAGGCTCTGTACGAGGGGGATTTGATAGGGCTTTGTCTTAGTTGAGTGTGGTGATGGTGTGAGTGAATTTAATTTGGATTTGGTGCAGTGTGGAGGTGTGGTGGAGAATGTCTTGTCTCCGACAAGGATTTGAGCTCCAAAATTAAACTGCGGTAAGGGGAATTAGGACAATGGCGTGGTTAAATTGTACTGTAGAGATCTCAAGGAAGCTCAAGGAGTAATTTCAGAGGCTATCCTTAAGAAATTTTTCAGCACACCTTCATGGCCATGGAGGTGGAGATTTTATAAAAATAGCTTAGGGTGGCTCTGTGGACCAATGTATGGGTGCAAAGTGTTGCCTATGTGGAGGGCAGAGGGGCTCTAAACTTCAAATGAGATGAGGTGGCCTCTAGGTTTGAATTGGGTTTGAATTTCTTGAGGGTGGCTCACAGTTTTGGCTCCTCCGACGACTAGGCCAACCGACAAAGCTAGGGGAGGTGGCCAAGAGGTCAGGTGAGCCAGGGGAATCTGTCACAACAATTTATTTGGGTAGGTGTTTAGTTTTGGCAAAAATCCCTTAAGCTTAAGCAATTTTGGAAATAAATCCCTTGATTTGGGAATCCTTTGGTCCATGGCTCATTTGGGTGGTTCCATGGAGTTTAGCCTAGTCAATAAGGTCCAAAATTTGGCCGTTTTTGGCCGTGGTGGCTTTGACTTGACCAATTTAGCTAGATTGGATCAACTTTTGGTGAAGGGGTCCATGTAGGTCAATTTGGCTTAAAGTGGGTTTGGGTTAGGCTAGCCATGACTTTGACCCCAATTGATTGATCAACATTGTGTAAATGATTGTAATGAACATTTTTGGTGAAGGATTGAAGTAATTTTGAGTTCAATTGGAAGCTCAATTTGAAGGATTTTGAGATTTTGGTCAATTTGGGTATGTTGGACTAGACTTGGGCTTAGGTTGAGCTATGTTTGGAATTTGGCTCAATTGAATGGTCCAAATGATCAAGGGAGATGTTATGAAGGTTTTTCATGAAGGAATGGAGTGGAAATTTTGGGGCTAAGACAATCAATTTGGTGGAATTTTGAGACAGCCAATTTGGGGCAAATTTGAGGATTTTTGGATTTGGGTTGAAATTAAATGAAATTGAGGCTTCACCAAGGCCAATTGAAGGTCCATTTTGATGTGTAGGAATGCTATGAAGAGTTTAGGATTCAAATTGAGGCCAATTGAGTATGCTATAGGGTTCAATTTGGTGAGATTATGTCATATGACCAAAATTGGGAGTTTGACTTAAATCAAAATTGGGCTCAATTCTTGGGCCAATTGAGCTTGGATTTGGTTTAGATTGGTCAAGTAGAAGACAAATTTGAGTTTTGAATTGAAATTGGGGAAAATTGAGACCAAATTGATGGACATTTGAAGTGAATTTAGGGTAATTTGACCTTTAAAGGAAATTTGGGGGTTTTGGTCAAAATGGTCAAATTAGGTTATGTGGTAGTTGAGAAAAATGACATTGGGAATATTTGGAAGGTTTTGAGAATTTTTGGGATTTTTTGAAATTTTTGAAATTTTGAACTAAGAAGGGGCATTTTTGTAATTTGGCATTTTTTGGTGATTTTGGGTAATTTAGATGTTTTCAAAAGGATTGAAATGATTATTGAACAAATTTTGGTATTTTGGGTAAATTTGAGAATTTTGGCCAAATTTAGGGCTTCAAGGGTACTTAAGTAATCTGGGGGAGCTTAGTGAAAAGAGGCCAAATTGAGTATTTTTGGTAGAATTGGGGTGCCAAACACCATAAATGAGCTATGAACCAATGTAAACCCCATTTGGGTCCTCTATGTACTGGTTTTAGCTAAACCCTAGCCTAGGGCCAGTGGATTTAGAGGACCATCTACATGAGCCTCCCAAAGAATTAATTGATCAAAGTCAAGAAATTTTGGATTTGTATTTGTGAGTGATTGTGAATGAGGTGAGTGTAGTGAGTGCCTTAGCTCCAGACCAACACCCAGGGTTAACCCTAAGGTCAAGCAGTCATATAGGAACTCTCCTTGAGCTCCCCCATAATGATCCCACCTACTAAGTGCTAGAGGTTATGAATATTATGTGGAACTTCAAGTTGAGTAAATAGGAGTTTAAAATTTCTAATGATGAGAGTTCCTTTTCTAGTTTTCTAGGAATAGTCAACAGGAAAGTCTTATGGCTAGACCCTAGGCTATTAAAGAGGAAGAACCAGACCTCAACCAATAGTGAGGTCAACTCCAAGTTTCTAACTTGCATGGATTGGTGCCTTGCATTGTGCCGAACTTGTGGAAATCGAGAGTTACACCTCCCTCTA
Organism: Phalaenopsis aphrodite; assembly: GCA_003013225.1. Lineage (NCBI taxonomy): Eukaryota > Viridiplantae > Streptophyta > Magnoliopsida > Asparagales > Orchidaceae > Phalaenopsis > Phalaenopsis aphrodite. The sequence continues at coordinate 365,624 of NEWO01000425.1, read as the reverse complement.
GTTCTTGTTTTCTCGTCCAATCAAGCAGTTGAACTAAAGGTTCTCCCTCGCTTCTGTTTGTGAAGCAGGCCTTCTTGATTTGAGTTTTACAATCTTATCAAGGTCAAACACAACATGACCTCACAATCTTCTTCCTCGGAAGTGATATCTAGGCTTGAGCCTATATCTTCAGTTCCTATCATATCTTGCAATAACAATTCAAAATTCAACCTGTGCATCTGGGAGTAAATTGAAGCACCACAGAAAATGTTTAATAATAGCTCTAGATCTGGACAAGCATAATAATCCTTTGTTGAGCAACCTATTAGTCAGTTAGCACACCAATGTATCTTATCATATGCCTTTAGTGTCCAAAGTGATAAATTAAAAACTTTGGATAGTTGATTTCGGAGCCTCAGATCATATGACTGGAGACACAACGTCTTAAAAAATTACGACCCATATACCAATCATTCTTTTGTTTGAATAGTTGATGGTTCATTCTCACTAGTAGGAACTACATCAGCCAACTTGACAAAAGATCACCTCCACACTATGTTTTATGTTCTACAAGTAAATTGTAACATACTCTCAATCAACAAACTTACTCATAAACTAAAATTTGTCAATTTTATTTCAATTGTTGTGATTTTTAAGTTATAGATTCAGAAAAGGTGTTTGACCGCGTTGAGAAGCATGGTGGTCCATATTTGCTCAAAGAAAATAACTTTATCGGTAGACAATGTAATTCGTCAGTTTATATTTCAAAGTCCGATTCAAATTTTGTTTCAGTTGAAAGTCAAGCCATGTTAAGTCATTGTCATTTTGGTCATCCAAATTTTGCATATACATGAAAAAGATATTTTCACATTTGTTTTTGACGAAGAAATCCAATCTTTATTAATGTGAAAGTTGCGACTTGCAAAACATAATCAACATGCATATTCTAAATTGCTATGCAAGCATTCACATCTTTTTTTGTGTAATTCACAGTGATATCTGGGGACCCCCTTACAAGTAACAATATAAATGAGATACAATGGTTTGTATCATTCATAGATGCCACACAATTACAATATGGACATTATTAATGAAAGAAAAATCTAAAACAATCACTGTATCTCAATCATTTCATTCCATTATTCTCACTCAATTCCAAAGCAAAATTAAAATGTTGAACTAATAATGCTAAGGAATACTTTAATTCTATCATTATTCTTTATCTTTCCAATCGTGCTTTATCCATTTAAGTTCTTATGTGCATACTCCTCAATGAAATGGGATCACATAGAAGAAAAATAGGCACTTGAGGTGGCCGTGCCCATTTGTTTTTTAATCATATGTTTAAATATTTTTGGGGAAAATTCATTTGTATAACCACATATCTCATCAATATGATGCCTAGGCGAGTCCTAAAGTTTTTTGTAATATTTTCATGTAATCCTATCCACACATACGTTATTTTTCTTCTGACTTACCATTGAAGGTTCTTGGTTGTTCTGCTTTTGTTCATGTCCATCAATAACATCACCCCAAACTTGATTCGAAGTCTCAGATGTATTTTCTCAATTACTTGTCCAATAAAAAATGATGCAAATATTATTCTCCAACCATTTGCAAATTATATAACTCAATTCATCTCACTTTATTCGAGAATCAATCTTTTTTTTTCAAATTTAAAATTTAAGTGGTGGACTTAAGGGAATATCATATTTGAGATTTTTTCGAAGTTACTCCAGCTATTTTTTATAACTGAACCAAATCTTGTTCTCCAACCAACTTTATTTGTCTCTACTCCATCTTAACCAACTCTTTGAAGAGCCAAACTCTGTCGCAGAAATTGTCCCAATTGTCTCTACTCCATCTCAACATGACACTAATGATAAAAAATTTCATGTCTATACTAGATGAAGAACCATTGAGAATGTAGAGGATACTATGCAGTTTCAGGACTCTCAAGAGCTAGAACCAAGTTCTAATAATAATGGTATGAATTACTCAACTTATGACTTACACTGATGGTTGATGTCTTTGATCAATCATTTGCACACAAGAAATGTATTCGATGGTGCACTAGTAATCCAATTGAAAGATATGTAGCCTATGGAAAGTTGCTACCATCTTATAGAACTTTTTTGACAAAACTTGATAGTGTGTAGGTTCCCAATCTTTTCTAAGAGGGCTTTAAAAGTTCCAGCATGGAAACATGCACTTGAGAAAAAAAATTCGAGCTCCAGAAAAGAATGACACATGAACACTTACAGAGTTACCTCATGGAAAAAAAATCATGTTGGCTGCAAATGGATTTTCACTATTAAATACAAAGGAGATGGAAGTGTAGAGAGATTCAAAGCCAGACTGGTTGTCAAGAGCTTCACCTAGTCATACGAGATTGACCATCATGAAATATTTGCACTTGTTTTCGAACATATTATGGTTCGAGTTTTATTCTCCAATGACAAATCAAGATTGATTTTTATACAAACTTGTTGTAAATAAGTCTTCTTGAATGGAGACCTCGATGAAGAAGTCTACATGGTATCTTCAGACTTGGAAAATAGGTCAAACGACATTTTGGTTTGCAAGTTGAAAAGGTCCTTAATACACCTTGAAACAATCTCCTCGTACTTGGTTATGGCAGGTTTGCTAAAACAATGATTAAAAACAAATATCATCAATGTCAAGCTGATCATCACTATTTGTTAAATCCAATTCTAAAGACAAATTGCTATTCTAATAGTATATGTTGATGATATTATCTTAACGGTGACGATTCAGTAGAAACTATCAGACTAAAAAGGATACTTGCAACATAATTTGAGATCAAGAATATTAGAAATCTCTTATTTTTTCTGGGAACGGGTGTGGCTCGATCTATTGAGGGAATTGTAATATCTTAAAAGAAGTGTCTTAGACCTTTTAAGTGAAACTGACATGCTTGGATGTAAACCCGCTGACAAAACTATTGATTCCAACAAAATGCTGAATAGAAGTAAAGAAAGCAGTTCTGTTGGCAAAGGAAGGTATCAAAGACTTATGGGTAAACTATTTTACCTATCTTACAGAAGTCCTGATATCGTATATCCCATCAGTGTAGTAAGCCAACATATGAATAATTTAAATGAAGATCATTTGAAAGTCTAGAACCAAATCCCGATATACTTAAAGATAATCCTTGGATATGATTTGCTTTTCAGAACTTTGAAAAATTGCTAGATTGGGATTTACACGAATACTAATTAGATAGGAGAGATAACTGATAGGAAATTAATCACTGGGTACTGTTCATAGATCGTGGGTAATCCATGTGGAGAAAAAAAAAGTTCTCTCAGTGTAGAATTTCATGCTCTTGCACTAGGAATATATGAGGGAATGTGGGTTCAAAGGATATTAAGGGAACTTACTATTGATATAAAATGCATAATTAAGTTATTCAGTAATAGCCAAGCTGATACTCGAACTTATACAAACAACAATAGGGGTAGCAAATATAGTTATCAAAATCAAATAGGAACTTACAACTAGACAATTGAAATAGGAAATAACAACACATAACACACAACATGCGATTAGGGTGAATCGAAGGTATTGGTGGTGGTTGTTGAGGGTCTGGAATGGTGGTGACAAAGGGGGAAGTAGAGCAAGTGGGCAGATATGGCAACAGGATAACAAGTTCTTGCTGTCCTAGGCAGTAGCAAGGAGATTGGGGGCTGGATAGCCAGGAAAACAACATCTTGAGGGGGTTCAGGGTGACTACTGTGAAGCGGAAGGGCTGAAACAACAAGACAAAATCAATACTTTTGTTATCCTGGGGTGGCAATAAGGTGGAACTTTGGTTCTAGAAGGTGGCGACAATGTGGAAGGAAGGAGTGCGGGGTTTGAGAGGTACTGGGAAGGTAGAAGACTGGGTTTGGATGGCTTGAAATGCATTTAATAGCAACAATTTTTGTTCACTCCTATTAGAGGGGCTAGCGGCTGTCTCGAATAAAAGTTCGATAAAAATTGAAATCAAAACACAACAAAAACAAATAAATAGCATTAGGGTAATTAGGAGTTGCCCCCTCTCACAAGGAGGTGGTAATCCTACGTAAGGAGGGTCAGTCAAGCCTCAATCATTTATTCAGAACTAGTTCGGGATGCTCGTGTTCTGTTCAGATGCCGGAGACGCCACGCTTGGTCCAAAAGCAAGAGACTCCCGCGAATCTCCCAGAGTTGGCGGGAACTTCGATCGCATCCGTTGACGCTTCTATCTCTTTATTGTATGATGTCAGGTTTACCACGGTGAAGGTGATGACACTATAACTTTCGATAAGTCAATCTTGTAGGCATTGTTATTCAAAAGCACATCCGATAACACAAATTTCTATCATTTTTTGGCACAACCTACGCTGGAGCTACATATAGACATAGATTTTCATGAGCCAAATCTCAAGCAACTAAATCAATAATCTGCTTCTCCAACTTGTACTCAATTGAGTGTTTCTAATAAGTAAGTTTGTCAGGAGCAATAAACTCTATAACAAAATCTATGGCAGACTGGATCACACTGAATTGTAACCACTCAGGCGAGGTCCTCTTCTCTAAAAGAACCTGATCTCATTGTAAGATGTTTTTTCCCACAATGATCTTAAGGAAACTTCTAACGTTATGGTTTATCTATTCATTCTGACCATCGGTTGGTGGTTGCACTGCTTAACTGAATTTAATACTTAAATAACTCCTAATGGTATTCCAAAAATAGCTCAAAAGCTTCTCATCTCTTATATGGTGGACCTCTTTAAATAGGAATAACTCAAGTGGTTGGCTATATATCTAAAAATTTTGAAATTCACTTATCTGGGGTTGCCCCATGTTTGGAATTGGCTCATCAAACTCATGGCCCTTTTGGATATCAAATGCTACTTCTGTTGGAGTCTCTCTCATGGGCTAAGCTTGAATGATATCTCACTCTCATCAGTTGGAATTTGGTACTCCTTTGGGTCCTCACTTTCTTCAGTTTCTACTGTGTCTTCTTTCATTTCTTAATCACTCGTTTTTCAGTGAAATAAATTATACTCTTGTTTGGGCAATCTGATGCATTGTGCCCAAATTCGTGGCACTTGGTGCACTTCTTGGAGGGGATAGATTTGGGAATGTTGGTTGGCTTCATATATTCTCCACTCTGAACTATTTTCTTCCAAGTCAAGGTCTTCTTGGATGTCTGTTGGGTATACTGTTGCTGCTTAATTCGGAGGTTGAACTTTACCTATCAGATGTGGGGATATTGCTATAGTTGGTGATGTTTCAAGAACATATTTTACCTATAATGAACTCGTGGGTATTGCTACTGTATCCCTCATTTCATCTTAGACCATGTAGTAGATTCCGTTCTCGTTGTGGAAGAATCTTGAAGTTCTCCCAGCACAGAGATGTATTTTTCTTTAACTTGTTGACGATTGGTTTCACCATTCAATCTAGTGGGATGTCTTGTTACTCAAAGACACGTTCTGTTGTCCAGAGCCACTTGAGCAACTTGTCTGATCCATGTGGCCGTCATGGTATGCAAAACCTTCGTTACTTCAAGAAATTGACTTTTTTGATATTTCATGCAAATTTTTGAGGTAGGGGTTATTTATCTCTCGAATTTGTTTAGTTGGAAGGTGTATGGGGGTGATTTTGGGCACACCCTAAAATTTTGTTCTTGCTCTAATGCTTTCAACAATTTCTCATTTTGTAATTCACTTGACTCAACTGAACTCATGAGGGGCATAATGAAGTATCATCCTAAAAAGTTACTCTCTCTGCTCATGGGGCATCTCCAACCCCCGCTATCACCGAGGCTTCAGTTATAGTGGTTCCACAGGCTTGCCTTGGGTCATGCTATCCATAGGCTCAAATTTCTCCCAAACAAATTCAGGAGTCGTGTAAAAAAAACATAGATTCTTTCTTAGTCATTTTCAACAAAATTCATCCATTATATCCTGCTCATTGGGGTCTAATTTCTTAGATTAAAAATCTAGCTATCAAGTGCCTTTGCTACATCATATGCACTATGATATTTATCATTCCTAGAGGCTCGGGGAAATTTAATTGATTTCAGAACATTAAAATTTACCTTCTGATCATTCACTCTCATGATAAGTTTTCTCTTCTGTACATAATCATTGCTCTTCCTGTGGCTAAAAAGAGTCTTTTAAGTATAATGTTGACGTCCTTATCTTCTTTCATATCCAAAACAACAAATCAGTTTGGAAGATGAACTTGTCAACTTTAACCAGAGTGCCCTCGATTATCTCCTATGATAAGTCATAGATCGGTTAGCTTTGCATGGTTATGGTGCAGGGTTGAACATCTCCTAATAATTGTCTTTTGAAAATGCTCAGGGCATAAAGTTTATACTAGCTTCGAGGTCACACAAAGCCCTCCCACTAAATCTTCATATTATGCATGGAATTGTGCAGCTATACAGGTCTTTTAATTTTTTGGACAACTTCTTTTGTAGAATAACACTAGACTCTTCAATCAGGGCAACCATCTCACAAGCTCCTAGTTTTTTGTTTCTTATTGAAGCCATCCTTCATGAACCCTTCAGCATTCGTTCTAGGGCTTTAGCATAAGAAATATTAATTGTGAGTTCTTAACAACCTCTAGAACTTGAAATATCTAGTGGTCCCTTCAATGCTTTTGGAGTCTCTGAGGAAAGGTTTGTAGTGGTCTCTCTTTCATATCCTAGGAGATGAGGAAGGTTTTCCTTAAGTCTAGCTCAACAAGTTTGCTCTTTGTCATATCTTCTTCCCACTCTATCTCAATCCTTGTTCTGATGGCTTGACACCGCTTCACCTTCTGATCCCTTGGATTCACTTTGGTGTTACCAGAGAACATCCCTTGGAGTCTATTGTTTATTGAGTTCGTCAATTGTCAAAGTTGATTTTCAATGTTCCTTACGACTCTAATCGGACTATGTAAATATTTCACCATTTGTAACACAATTTCCTTCAAAGATGTTCCCTTTTCCTTAGGTTGGGCATTAGAAGTGAATCCAAGTGGGTAATTTTTCCTCGGGTTACTATTACCCTGATGGTTCCAATTTTAAATAAGATTGGATTGGGTGTTTTTACACGGTTGGTTTTTGACACTTGAGTTTTTATTGGTCCAATTGAAATTTAGGTGATTTTTCGAGCTTAAGGTTTAGGTATTTGAATATAAATTGTTGAACTGATTATCTACTGCATCGACAGACTCTAAGGCAGCAGTGCCAGGATCTTTTAAGTGTCCATAAATCGTCTAGTCAATTTGTAAGGATTCTGGCATTGAATTTCGTGGGAAGTTGACTAGTTTTCAAGAAATGACAACCACTTATGATGTTAGGATAGTCAGAACATCAGTCTCATGCACACTAACTACTTTCTTCAAGGTGATCCTCTCAGATAGCTATTGGAAATTGTTTGTGGTCATTTTCTCAATCAATTCATAAGCTTCATCAAATCGTTTAAATATTAGGGCCCCCAATTGTACCGTCTATGATAAACCTTAAGGATCCTATCAGTCATTTGTAAAATTTTTGGATGATTAGCCATTCAGGTAGGACATGCTGGGGACATTTCTCAAGCACCTCCTTGAGCCTCTCATAAGCTTCGTAGATCGACTCTCCATCTAATTGAGTGAAGGATGTGATGTAGTTTCTAGGTTTGACAGTCTTAGATGGAGGGAAGTACTTAGGAATCTTTGGGCTAAGTCAGTCCATGTGGTGATGGATCCTGGTGCTACGGAGGTGAGCCACATGTTAGTTTTATTCCTAAGTGAGAAATGAAAAAACCATAGTCTATTGACATCGTTGGGGACACCATTATACTTGAAAATGACGCAAAGTTCTAGGAAATTAGTTAGGTGCATGTTTGGATCTTCAATGAGTGATATCTCAAATTGATTCTTTTGGACTATTTGGATTATGATAGGTCTAAGCTTAAATGTGTTGGCTTTTACAATAGAGTAATGAATCTTTGTGTGAATTCTCTTTACCAATGGATTGATAAAATCCCTAGGAGGTTTTCTATGACTGTCCCAAGCATTCGCTATTTCTAAGTGTTTTTTAAGTATTTGCATTTTTTTGAAACTTTTTCAATGTTTTTTCAAATTCAGGGTCAAATGATGAAAAATCACCTACAATGCTCATACGCGTGTAATGATAGGTGTGTGAAGGGTGACCCTATTCTAAAATACGAAATGGAAAAAGGAAAAGTAGAAAAGACATACACAGGGACAACATAACAACTGAACATGAAATATACAATCACAGGATCATAAATAAAGATGCATGCAATTTTTTTTTTTGCTTGTTGATTTTTTTTTAAAAAAACATCACATAATGATAACAAAAAATGCAAAAAAACAAGAAAATATGATACAATTCAAACCTAAAGTATTTAAACTAAAATTCTCTTAAAGACATAAAATTTTGATTTATATTTCCGACAACGGCGCAAAAAAACTTGATATCTAAAATTTGCTTGAGGTAGGTGGGTTAATCACACGGGTAGCATCAATCAACTAAACTATAGATAATTAGTTCATGTATTTATTTCACGAGGATAGTTTAAATATTCCAAACAGAAAAAATTCTTGTGTACTACACTGTTGAATCTAGTTTGTAGTGATTTATATGTAATGATGAAAATCTATCAGTCCTATGAGAACAATAAACAAGATAGAAACAAGAAAGGAAACAACATAAAAGTCAGGGAGCAACCTTGAGTTGTTTAGAGGTGATGAGGCGCATGCTCCTGTGGCGTCAGTGTAGTGTTTTCTCGATGTTTTTCCTATGAGTTCCCTTGCATGATAGTTAACAATTAGGGACGCAAGCCTCCCTAGCCTATATCTGCGTCAAAATGAGAGTTGAAAATCATATTACTGTTTAAAGGGACTTAAATATGCAACTTTTCCTATCTAGGTTATAATTTTTTACTAGCAATATGCCTATTCTATTAGGTTATTGTATATTAACATATTTATTCTTCTAGACGACACTTAGAAGTTCTAGGTCACAAGAAATTTTAGCATCCTATTTGATTAGGTTAGGAGTAAACGACAATCCAAAGGTTAACACATCAACATTCATAATTCAAAAACACTGAAAATGTATACAACAAAAAACTCATGGTAAAACATTAAGAAAAACTATCCTTACACACATGGGCATGAAAACAAATTTAGTTGAGACATGAGGGAGAAAAACATACCGAATTTTATTGAAAACATTTGAAGATATAAGTGCAAAAAGGTACAAAATTACAACCAAATCAGGTGCCTTCAACAATGCATTAACCCTCGCCTTACAACTATAAACATTCCACAATCTCGTTCACACACATCACTCAACTTCTCTCTCATACTACTCTAAAAACTCAAACGGAAAAATCACCCTGGAAGTTCCCTCCCCAAAGGAACAAGAAGAGAACCCCTAGAGTTTGAAGTAGAATCCTAATTCCTGATAGGGAAACCTCTCCAAGTCTGCACACCTCTTTGGCGTCTTCAAGCATCTCCTTTTAACAATCCGTGATGTCAAATCATGCCAAAATAAACCTAGGCTGTTGGCAATATAATCACGTCCGTGGTCGTCATAGTTATGCCAAGGCCTAGCATAATTATGCCACCTCAATAGAGGTCCCGACGTAATTACGCCCAAGGCCGACATAATTATGTTGATTCTTTAAGTTGCACGCTTTTGTGTTTTGGCTCTGCAATGCGTTGGGAACCCCTGTAACCTGCAAAATGCCACAAAAACCCTTTCACAAGCATAAATTTAGGATAAATAGGGAATAAAACATGATATTTAAGATAGAAAAAGCACGTAAATTTACATCGCATTAGATATGACAAAAACTGCTTGGTAAATCCAAATTTTCATATTGTTTGGTGTTTTATGTAACATTCATAATGAATTTCTTATTATAAATGTAAAACCTCAAGTGTCACTCAACAAAAAATGGAGGGCGATTAAAGAATCATAAAATTGAGTTAAATAATTGGAATAAGGCTGATGCTAATTTTTATTATATTGTTAGATATTTGAAAGCAAACTTTATTGGCCATGTTAGGAAGGTTTCTTGGTCTAAATCCACATTGTTTCTTTTTTGTGCTTATTGAAAATTTTGGATGTAATTACTATTATAGATTCAACAATATAAACAACACTAAAAAGTAATGAATGGCGAATGAGGGTTAATAAAATCCTAATTAGTTGGGATAAAACTACTGATTATGATTAGTGTTATATGGTTACATATTTCTCGTCTTACATTATCGTTTGTTCTTACATTTTTCGTGAATGTGTTGAATGGCACTGCAATTACCATGCTTTGTTTTTTTATCAAAGGCAGATCTATAGTATCGTACTGTGGATTTAAGTTTTAGTAGAATTCCATTGATTTTCTTGACACGTTAGATTGTAACAACTTGAAAGACAGTAGGGTTCTTAGAAATTAGCAACTTATGACCCTAATCGTATGTTTATTTGTGACATCTCTTTTCAATTGAACTTCTTAAAAAATCATTTGTGTTTTCTGGCTGCATATGGCTGTTTATTTGTTTATTGAAAACTATAAATTTTTTTGAGTTTTGCAGGATCATCGCCAATTTAAGCAGAGGTATTATGAGTTTCTAGATTACTATGAAGTCTCAAATGGACCCATATTTTTGAAAATTTGCGGCGAATCTACTTGTCCTGGAATTGTAAATGATTATACATCTGTAAGTGTTTTACCATGATTCTGAGTAATGCTTTGTATCATAGTCAATTAATATGCTTGAAAGATGGTGCACTTCTTTTTTCCTTTAAATTTGCTACTGTAGTCTAGCTTTTTGGGCTATTAATGATAATAAGTGAAATATAGGGATTCATTAAACAAGCCCCGACTTGTTGGAATATGGTTTTGTTTGATTTGCTATTTGTTAAACTGTTAAATTAAGGTTTTGGGTTAGAAACTGATGTACGGGGTGGAGCTTAAATTTATGCTTTGGTAATAGGAATAGTAATTGTGGACTTTTATGAAACAAAGCCATTTTATTGGTATGGCAAGTGAAATGTGCCAACCTAACCGGGTATGTTTTCTTTTCATGGCATATGACAATAATAATGGTTGACTTTAGCTTTTAATTTTTTTCAATGCTAGTATAAATCACTAAACTTGAGTGCTAGACATCAAGTAAGGAAGGTTTTTTGAGAATGCTACTGAGGTGAATTTTGTTAAAGAACATGAGGCTTAAGGTTTATTTTCATATTGGGTAATTGAAAATATAATTGTGTAAAAATACTAAGTGGATGACCCACACCCATAACCTTTATGTTTTTGGTTTAAAAGGAGTTTGACCAATGGGGTATCTAGCCCAACTGAGCTACCCCATTTGGTTTAATCTCGAGCAAGTGATATTGGAACCAATGATTTGACTTAGTTTTGTTGATTCATGTGGTTTGTTGGCTTCAACCATGGCAGAACAATGTTCAAGTGTTGGCGATTCCCTTGATGCCTCTATGATTGAGCAGGATCTTGGTACATTATACTTGATATTGAAATACCATTTTAGCGGAAGTTATGGTCAATATTGAGAGCTCTCTGCTATGATGGCATTTGAGGGAATTTTAGTCTTTATTAACCTAAGGGCTATTTAGTCATTTGTCATTTATTATTATTTAGTGTAAATAGGGCTAATATGTTTAGGGTTACGGTTATGCAAGTGTTGATTGTCTTGAGTCTTAGAGTTAGGGTTTATGAGAGATCTTTTACCTCGCAATTGTAGAATTTGAGAGAGATGACCCATCTCTCAAATTATAAGTGCTTATCTTTTATGTGTTTGAGTGTGTTGTTTGGAGTTCTTGCAATAAAATATTTTATTTTCTCTAATTTGTACCAAAAATTCTATCAAATAGTATTAGAGCAACGATTCTAGGAAGAAGCGTGAGCGATACAGTCACTACTCGCGATAGCTGGTAAAATGAAGATGGGTTCATGACCTAATTACATGATACAACACGATAAGAGCTAGCTGAGAAGCAAGGTGGTATCACGTTTAGAGCATGGAGTTCGATACAACACAAAAAGAACTAGACGGGACGCACATGATGGGACCAAGGTATAGTGAGCTAGTTAGGACATTAACAATAGGATCACAATAATTCAAGTGAGATAAAGTTGCAATTTGAGCTATCTGGTCGCAGCGTACAACCCTTCGTGACCAAACCTTGCAGCATGAACGAACCTTTGCGTTACACCCAAGTGATCGAAACACGAAATAATGCAATTAAGAAAGTAGATGCTCTGGAGAAAAAAAATAGAGAAAGAAGTGAGGCAAATAATATCAGAATTGGAGGAATGTATCTCGACCATGGAAGGAAGATTCACGGCCCTAGAAGAAATGATAAAGAAGATCATAAAGTGTCAAATAAAATCACCTCTACATGCTTTGGGACCAAGAGACAGGCGTCGGGAACAAATGCGGGCTCTGAAAATTATGATCGCTCCCCGAACTCTATTATTTTTGTTTTGTCTGTTTTTAAGAGAGCTTTGGAGAGGCAAATTTGCAGAAAATACATGAAATAGTAAATAAGACACTACCCAGAGATTTCACCCTGATTTTGTGAGGGCTTTTTGATCTGAGGCTTGAGGTTTCCCATAGGTGAAAACCTTTATAGTTAATTACCACTCACGATAACTAGAGAGCACTTTCAATTAAGAGTAGTCATTTAACATTGAATAATTAACTTATAATAGCAGCAATAATATATTTTAAGTTTTAAAATATGTCGCTTGAAGCTTAAAGTAAATGGTGGGGAAAACATTGACAAAATGAAATCAAGCTCCCATGATTTCGTTGTCTCGGATCATCTTGGTTTCTGATCTACTTAGTCAGAGGTGCTAGTCGACCCAACCTTACTCATGTTATGTTCTTACTAGTATGTAATTTTTTTGACTATGAATATAAGAATACATTTGATATGACATTCACTTTTTGTGAACTGAAGTTAATCAGAAGTTTGACACCCTCTACAAACTATATCGGAGGGTAGATGTATTTTTGCTTTTAAAAGTGCTTAATTTTACTCGCATATTGGTTTGAAATTTATACTTAATGTTGGTTTGAAATTAACCTCTCGGGTTGAGATTTTCAGTCAACATGACCATTATCGGAGATTTAAACATTTAAAACTTTTCTCTTTGAAAGGCATTTGAATTTGATAGTTTATACTTTTTAGGATATATATCCTGTTGACTTCTGTTTTTATATGAAGAATCAAACTAGTTGATTTGGACTTGTAAGCTCTTATATTTATGATTTGGATGTTTATTAATAAATTTACTAAACTCATCAAATCCAGTCCTTATCAGGACAGGCATTTGCGATTCCCAGGATGGGTATTTGAAAACTCTTAATTTTTAAAATTTTCCAAACAAGTCTGCAGTTTTCCTTGAACAGTACTTAATGTATAAGTCCGGGTACTCGCAATTCTTCCAATGGAATTTTTTTAAACGTCTCACCTCCATGCCAATTTTTATACCTTCTCAAGCTTCCATAGTGTTGGCAGAGATCCACGGTGATGACTATGACTAACGAAATAAATAAGTATAATAGAGATTTTGTTTAAAATTTTTTTATACAATATACATTTTAAGACATAAATTAAAATGGGGAAGGAAGAGGTTGAGCTCGGTTTGGGTTAGGGCAAAGGGTTAATGGTTTGAGCTTGGGTTCAAATAAGGAGGGGTAATGACATGGGATTGGGAGCCTCTGTTTTGATTTTTGTGAAGAGCGTCGAAGGCGAAGTCCTCGGGCATCAGGTTGGGAGTCTGCGCAATTGCATGGAGAAGCAGGCAGGCAAAGTCGTGTGCAACTTCAGTTAGGGATACATAAGCGGGAAGAGAAGATCGTGAATTGAATTGAAGGCTTTGCATGCGGTAAAGTGTGGGTGGTGCGTGGAAGGAGGCTCGAATGGCTTCAGTTAGGGAAACGGAAGCAGACCGGTTTAGGGCAACAGAGGTTTTTAAGTAGAGAAGTTTGGAGGAATGTGGCGAGTGATGGTGTTTCCGTTTGAAACTGTGAAAGGGAGGGTGAATTCAACAGGTTAAAGCGAAAGGGGATCGGCTTTCCTTCAGTGAAATGACGAGGAGTTTTCGAAGATCTCTGTATGCCATGATCGTGTCATTGCTATGGAACCGAAGAAGTTTTAATAAGGGAGTGGAGATGGAAGTGAAGGTTTCGAGTGTGAGGTAGGAAGCCGAGGTTATGGCATTGTAAGCCTTCGGTTTTGACGAGAGTTTCAAACAACAGAGGAAGAAATTGAAGTATGTAGTGGGAAGGCCTTTGACGGAGAATGAGATGGCAGTGTAATTGTGTGCGGGAGAGTCTTGGAGTGGGTTTGTAACTGAGATCTAGTGGGAATCATTATTGAACTCCACATAGTCGTCTTTGTAGGGAGCATGTAAAGTTTTAAGTTAATTAACAATTAATTAAAAAAAACCTTTTTTTTTTCTTTTCATGGTCAACACAGATGCGTGTAGCAGCAACCAGAAGGATTCACGCGACATTAGGGCAAGTGTCGCTACTTTAGGCTGACTAGGAGCTGCAGTATTGAGCAAATGAATCATGAGCGGATTCAAGCAACAAAATCTAGAGGGAATTGCATAACATCTTAAGCTTTGGAATAAGCAACGAAAGACAGAATGAGACAACTTGCCATTCAGGGCTAGAGAAGATAGTTTCGAAGAATTTTGGCTTGAGACAGAGAGCCATTGTTGGCGGACGACTGAATCCAATTGCGCTAGCGCCTTTTGTGGCAGCAGCCTTTCAGGCGGAAAGTGATTCAATAGTAATAATGAAAATGAGACAAGTGGAAAGAGTGGTAGAGTTTGTAAATGATTGATTTGGACACTGCAAAGTATTCAGGATGTATACAAGATGATGGTGCTTTGCGGTGACCCCAATTTGTGTAAGATGTTAGTGGTATTGAAGACTATGATTTGGGCGGTTCAGGAAGCAGGGCTGAGATTCTTGGTTGGGTAATTAAATTGCATATCATGAAGAGACACATGATATGTGGTTGACAGAGGTTCTAGGGATCGATAAGCTGCTGCATGAGCGATAGTATTCTCTAGAATTGACTTGAGGTCAGGATTCCATCAGATTTGGATGCGACTGAAGGATGTGAACAAGATGACATTTCGAGACGATGAGGTTTAGTACGAGTTTCTGATTAAATAGAAAGGATTGTGAGATGATAACGACATGTGGAAGCCATACGACCTGATTCAACAACTATTTTTCCGCATTGAGGATAAAGTATTTTTTTGGTAGAGGAGTAATGTTATGATGACACCTAAGGGCAATTTAGTCGTTTATCATTTATGTAAAGTTTAATTTCAGTTACTCGGGAGAAGAAACGATGAGATGAAGAAGAAATGAGAAAACTGAAGGAAAAGAAAAGAGGAATCGAATAGATGGAAAACCAAAGAGGATGACACCATGCAGGAGCCATACATCCTGATTCAAAAACATTTTTCTATAATGAGGATAAAATGTCTTTTTGGGAGAGGAGTAATGTTATGACAACGCCTAAGGGCAATTTAATTGTTTGTCATTTTTGTAAAGTTCAATTTCAGTTACTCGGGAGAAGAACGATGAGATGAAGGAGAAGAAATGAGGGAACTGAAGGAAAAGCGTAGAGGAATCGAACATACAGAAAACCAAAGATGGAGGAGAGGAAGCTAGGGAGTCGGAATTCAAAGAGGTGAAGTTGGCTATAAAATTGTCGCAGGAGAGTCGAAGGAAGACGCCACAACTTACCTGAGAGTCGAACAACGAGACTCAATTACGTGCCATTGAGCCAAAGGAGAAGAGTTAGACACTTTAGAATCGAACTAGAGACGCCGTGCTTGCGAGCAGAAAGGAGGAGGTGATGTCTCTGTCTAGCAGTTGAGGAAGGCTGTGGCGTCGTCGAGGTGTAACGAACCACCAAAGAGAGAGGGTGGCGAACGACTTGTGGCATTCAATGGAGGCGTCAGTGTGGATAGCTCGTGCGGAAGAGGAGCATCGTTCAATATTTTTCTTATCGCGAGTAGTTGGCGCGCCCTAGCAGGCCACAAAGAAGGGTGAGGGAGATGCATCGTGCGACAGGAAGGGTGGGTATTTTTTATTTATTAAGTGATATAATATATATATTTTTTATGAAGCCCTAGGGCAGATTATATTGAAATAAAAAATAATACAAAAAGTTGTATGAGAGGGCCCAATAGATGATGCCCTACTCATACGATATATGGTACAAAGATATCCCAACAAAAAGATACAAAAGACTCAAATAAAAAGAAAACATGCAAAAACAATTGTTTATGGACTAGACAGTTTAGCTTTCCTCTTCCTCTGGCTGTTGGAGCGGATCCGGATAGCAAACTCTGAAGTGTTGTTCCATTGTTAATAGTGACCAATGTATCATCCATTAAGTTTTCAAGCTGAACAGTGTCCCCAACCTTCTTCCTCCGCCAAAAAGTGTAAATTTGTCATTCTTCTTCTGAAGACTGTTCAGTATGATCCGTAGAAGGAAAGACAGTTGCTGCGATGAGTTCCTGAGTTTGTGTAGGACAGTCTTCCAACACTTGGGAAACACCTGCTCTTTCAACAGGTAGTTCTATTAACTGATTAATAATAGTAAGATCGTTTGTGTTTGATTCTAAATCTTCCTCATTAGTATTAGGAGACACCTTTTCCGTCATCTGAATGTGAATGTTCGCTTCATCCCTATCTTCAATCACGTCATAGAAGGGAGCCTGAGCACCCTCCACAGTAGGTAGAGCTTGAGAGGATAGTATGTGTCTGTTTGGGACAGTTTATGCGTTTCAGGATAAACAACTTATCCTTAAATGCGGCTCGCGGGTCGACCGCGGGAGCCGGTCTGAGACCGCGTTTAGTGTAAACCACCTAAATGTAGCAGGAAACGAGGAAGAGGCGGTGACCGCGTCCTTATAAGCTGCCCCAAACGGGCCCTATGTCCACTCCAGTAGAAGGGGCAGTGACCGCATCCTGCCTTCCAGGAGCAACCACCTGACTCTTCTCCAACATATGACCCTTATCAACATTTTCCGAAACAATATCAATAGACAAACCATTTTGCACCGTATCTGCCATGGGCATAATAGTAGGTATCACAGGCAATGAGGAAGATGGTATAACCTCTGCAGAGAAACAGGAGGTGGGGCTACAGCCGACCGTAGATGGGGATGCAACCGATAATAGGATGAAGAGCTACGACCAAACATTCCACAGTGAGAGCAGTAATGAGGATGAATTCCCATCACAATTTTCTGCCAATAACCCTAATGAGGGGTGCCAATCCAAATGTCCCTGGAAAGGGTTGAGTGATGTTGTGCTCTACAAGCACACAAGCTTCAGATGGCCTGGTTGTATCAAGCGTGGGAGTATCGACCTTCAGCGGTTTCCCAAAAACAGTTGCTAATGTATAAAGGGTTTCATAATTAAAGAGATGCAAATTGAGCCTTGGAAAATTAACCCAAACTGGGATAATAGGAGATTTTAATTTAGGATCAAAATCCACTGTTCATTTCAAAATTTTCATAAAGCGATTATCGATTTTGAGAACTTTTTAAGCAAAGAGTTGAGTATAATCTGCGTCTTTTGAGAGTTGAATGAGAATGTGACGACCATCTAGCAAACCAACTTTCTAACTCCCTGTGAGCTTAAGAGAATCAAAATGCTTTCTAATAATCTCAAGCTTGAGATTTCTATACGAAAATTTCCCAATAAGAGTATATCTACATGCTGAAACCAATATACTTGTTTCCTCATCAGTGAGAAACAAAGCGGGTTTGTCATTCTTTCTTCTTAGTTTTTTAATAAATGTATAACCACCTCCAGATTCATGTGCATCATGAAATTCTTGAGGGAAGAAACATGAACGACCGCTTGCCTCGGGAGTAGAACCCCCGGTTAAGTGATAATATATATAATGAAAAGCCCAAGGGCTGATTTTATTGAAATAGAAAAAGATACATAAAGGTTGTATGAGAAGAGTCCAAAGAGACACCATACCCATAGTATAGAAGTACACAAAAACTCCAACAAAAGGTATAGATAGACTCAAAAAAATTAAAAACAAATTTAAAACATGCAGAAAACAGTAGCTAGGGACGAGTCAGTTTAGTCCTGCCTCTTTCTCTAGTTTTAGGAGCAGAATCAGATAACACACTTTTAAGAGTCGTGTCATTGCCAGACTTCTTCTGCCGAGAAGTGTAAACCTGTCATTCTTCTTCTGAAGACTGACTCATATGATTCTTGATCTGATTTGATGTTTGAACCGCAGTAGGAGGAAAGACAGTCGTTGCCACCGCGATAGGTTCCAGTGTATGTGAAGTGTGAATTGCTACCTCTGCACATGATGCTTCATGAATAGGAGCTGCGGGACTATCCTGATTTTCAGTTCGATTATTATCCATTGTAGTATGGTCAGGAAAAGGGATCCCAGGGGCAAACACCAACTCTTGTCTTGTGGTGTTTCTCTCCTCAGGTTGGCTGTCATCAAGTTTGCTGGGAGCGCGTGCAGGCACATGGGGTGCGCTAACAGTGTGTTCCTACTTTTGACTATTGGTTTCAACTATGGGTGCAATTTGAAATATTTCTCCTGTGGGTGTCTAAATATCTTGCAGTACTTGCAGTAATATGGTTTTTGTTTCATAATGATTTTTTGCCAATAATCATTATGAGCATATCCAAGTCAGACTTCTACATCCGGCAGTGTAATATCTCGTTCAATCAAAATCCTTGCGATAGAGGGTCTTGAGAAATGAACTGTAAGTAAATCTACTTACAAATGTTTTCCAAGGATAGTCTCAATTGCATATAAGATAGGTAGATCAAATAAATGAAGCTTGAGTTCAGGTAATGAAAATTAGATATGTGCAATTGGGGGTTCTTGACTGGGATCAAAATTAGGGGGTCCATTTGAGCAATTTCATATGTTTGCCCTCAATTGTGATGAATTTCTTTGAGAAAATCCTTGTGTAATCATCTTATGTGCTCAGCTGTATCATAACATGTCTTCCATCGAAATGGCCCACCTGCCAATCCCCAACCAGTTTAAAATCTTCAAAAATCGTTCTAATGATCTCCATCTTCGGGCAACCTATTTGAAACTTTCCAACTATTGTAAATTTGTATTTTCCTACACGAGTTGAAAATTCAGTGTCAAAGAAGAAAACTGCTGGTTTTCCCGCCTTTTTCTATACTTTTTTTTTATGAGATTGCAATCGTCATTTCCTGCCACAGAATCATGGTAACTCTGCATGAATACCGCACTATCTGTGAGGTGAAAAGGGAAGCTGCGTTTGTGAAACACTGTGACATAGGAGGGTTTGGCGGGGTTATCACCGGTGAAGGCGGCGACGTAAGAAAGCCTTGAGGCCATCACCGCAGGTAGTGCCAAACTGCAGCAGGAAGAAGAGTTGCAGGATTCGTGGCATATGCCTATGCCAGAGGCTGAAACGAGCGGCTCTATCGCAGACTCGCGCGCTGAGCCGAGCAGAACGACGAGCGGCTCGCAGTCGCTCTGAGCTGAGCAGATGATGAGCAGTCTGTCACAGATGCAGATCGAACGGCTCTATCGCAGACGAGACGCAGATATGAAACGCAGCAGACGACACAAATGGAAGCAGACCACCAAGACGAAGCAGGTGACGCGAGACGACGCTGAATCCCGAAGCAGAAAGGAAACAATGCGAGATGTTAGGGTTCGCCATGGGGCGGAACCCTAGCAGAGCGGATCAACAACATTTTAGAGAGATATTATATATATATATATTTGTAGTAAAATATTTTTTTTTGAAAAAGCCCGAGGGTAAATATATTATTACGAAAAAGATACAAAAAAATTGTATGAGAGGACCTAAAAGGAAGCTCAACTCATATAATACAAAACACAAACGACTCAGATAAAACAAAGATACGAAAAAGTAAAAAACCAGAAAGCCACAAAATGACACAAAAGTGCTAGGGATGTCCCTCTTTAGTCCTCATTCCTCTAGTTCCCGGAAGTGAGCCGGCTAAAAAATTGGTAAGGTGTGTCCCATTGACCATAGTAATCAAAGTATCATCCATCAAATTCCTAAGCTCAAGTAGATTTTCATTCTTTTTTTTCCTCGTAGATGTGTAGACCTGTCAATCCTCTTCCGATGATTGACTCATCTGATCAGTAGATTCCAAAAGTGGTTGGATAGTTGTAGGTCGTTGCACGTCTTGATCCCCATGAACCTGGGTAATATTAACATCCTTCTGGACCTGATGAGGCAATTGTGAAGCAGTAGAAGTATTTCTATCTATATTATCAGTGATAGGTTCTAAGGCAGGCGGGGTCTGAAGAAACTCTCTCTCCCCCACGATAGGAGGCTCCAAAGACGAGGGAGCTACAACTGAGGATTGAATAGTTGTCATATTGCCTGCCTGATCAGAAGGAGATGGAATCACAGTCTCTAGCGGAGCAATTTGCTTTTTTGGTTTGAGATGGGGGTGTAGATGGTGACATTGAGATCTAGATAGTCCGAACATACGACAGTTTGAACAATACGACGGAAAATGTTCAATCTCTACCTTTTGCCAATATCCATGATGTTGTGTGCCCAACCAAATTTTCTCAGAAGCAAGTGAAGTGATGTCTCTTTCAACAAGTACTCTGGCTTCAGAAAGACGATACAGATTAAAAGTATAATGTCCGTCTTGAGTGACTCCTCATAAACTGAGACAATAGAGTACAAAACTTTTTGAGAAAAATAATGAAATTTCAGACCAGGGAGAGGAATCCAAATCAGAATGATTGGCGGTTCCGTCTGTGGGTCAAAATTCACAGTCTACTTCAGAATCTTCATTGCTCTGTTATCAATCCATATTATCCTTTTAGCAAATAGACACATTTAATCTTCTTCATTGCTAATTTGAATAAGAATGTGTTTTCCATCTAATAGCCCAATTTTTCATTCTCCAATAAGGTGCATAAGTTCAAATTTTTTGCGAATGAACTCTATTTTGGTATAACCATATAAAAATTTTCCAACCAAATTCAGACGACAAGAAAAAACAAGTTGAATACCTTCAGCTTCTGTAAAAAGAAATGACAGATTCTCATTCTTCCTACCAGGTTTCTTGATGTCCTCCGCCCACTCAAAACGAAGGAGGGAAAGATGATGATTTTGGTGTGTCTGAGACATGAACACCGACAATGGCAGAGAGAGATTATATATATATATATATGTATATATATATATATATATATACATATATATATTATTAGTTAGAACAAGAAGCATGAAATAATAAAATCTTATTAATTTTGTAATAACATAATAAATAATTTATGTTTTAACTTGGATACCATATTTATTTATATATATATTATTTAATAAAAAAGTAGTATGAAATAATAAAAGCTTGTTAATTTTGTAATAGCATAATAAATATTGTTTTAGCTTGTATATCATATTTATTTTAGGCTTTCAATTTTCCTTAGAAGAGTCGACATCAGGGCAAATCTTATCAAATTAAGTGTCTTTGAGGTGAGTACCCCAACTCTTAAATTACAATATTGTTCTATTATCTCTTCTAAACCACTTGTATGGATTATTATTCATTCTTAATTAATGAAATTGAATTTACTTTTATTAAATTTTATCAGTCTTCTTGTTACGAATGCTTATAGTCATGTTTTGAAATAATTGATGCATTATAGTATTACATGTTGAGTGATATGAAATTGTGAATGATATAATTTACATAAGAGTGATTGTATGTATATGCTTGACTATGATGAAATCACTCTTTGATGGTACTTGTGGAGGAATACTAAGGTACCTGTGCACATATATAAAAAAAAGATATATTATTGAAGTACCATAAATGATATAGTTTTAGATGGTATTTCTGTGATGGTTGTACATATATAAAATGATCTTATTATGTTATTTATATAGTAAGATTCATTGATAACATCTCAAATTTTAATATTGATTTATTAAAAGTTTAGCTTACATGCATTTTGTTTTCTTTTCTCCCTTGCCTTACTGTAGTTTAAGAGTGAGTATTTATTGACTTGATTAGCTTTTATTTTTAAACTAATTTTTCAAGTAAATTTTTAAGTAATTAAAAGGTTAGCAAGAGAAGGGAAAACATTTACAGAAAACACAGACAACTAATAATGATGTAGTTTTAAATATATTGCTCTAATTTAAATTGACTAGTGGCTCATTAATTTATAAAATATTATTTATAGAGAATGAATATCGAAAATTTATTTTCCACCCTCCAACCGTTTGTTGACATCTGGGTTAATTTCAAATTACGAGTCGGGTGGTGACAAAAGTGATATCAGAGCCCAAGGTTTAGGATTAATTAATGAAATCTTGATGAAAGAACCAATAGAATGATTATAAGAAGTTTTTAACAATTATAAAAAAAAATTTAAAGTTAACTTAATGTAATAATTATTATCCATTCAACCATAGTGATACACCCAAAATCATAGAAAAAGTGAATCCAATAGAAAATGAAGAAATGCAACCTACAATAAATGTGAACACGAATGTTGTTACCCAAATGATGACGACAATGACTAAGTTTATTCAGAAGTCCAGATCGCAGTCTATTGGAAGTGATATAGCCGCTTTGGATAAGTACTTAAAAATATTTTAAGATATATGCCCACCTTTGTTTAAGGAAACTGAAGACTTGATTGAAGCGGAAAACTGACTAATGAGGATATAGAAGCTACGAGATAGCTTAGCTTGTCCAGATGAAATAAGAGTAGCATTAGTGACGTTTGTACTGGATGGAGAAGCCAAAAGGTGGTGGCGTGGGCAGCGTCAGGACATGTTAGGGGACATACCCAATGGAGGAGTTCGTGGACCTTTTTAGATAGTGGTTCATGCCCCTATTCGCTTGATGACAGATGCAAGACAAGTTCATCAAGTTGAGACAAGAAGAGAAAACAGTCATGTGATATGAACAAAATTCAGCACTATCGAGGTAGGCACCACAGTTGATTGCTATTGCAGAAGAAAAGTAATACAAATTCCTTTCAAGATTAAATGATTCTATCAGACAGTCGTTGGTACTTTTAGGAAATGATGAATACTCGATATTAGTGGAACGAGATATATGAGTAGAAATCAATTATCAACTTAATCCGAAGCGTAAGGAGATACATAAAAGGAAGAGCGCTGAAGAAAACAACTTGTGGATTAACCAGAGGGATCCGATTGATAGAAGTTCAAGGAAAATTCAGGTGGAGTTAGCGAAGGCACTTGTGCCAATGCGGAAGAGAACATAAATGTAAATGCTTGATGGACTCTAATACTCGCTATCAGTGTTGCCAGCCTAGTCATATAGCAAGATATTGTCCATCTATTGGCCATAAGAGCGTTGAAGATCAAAAATCAGGTGGAGCTCCTTCACAGAAGTTGGTAGACGAGTAGAAAAAAGATAGTCTATAGCCTCAACTCCTACCCAAGGTCAACCAAGAGAACCGGTTTGACCTTGGGTATTTTCCCTCACTCAAAGTGAACTTACAGAACCTAATGCTGCTAATGGTGATGAGGTTTGAAGCGTAACTAAGGGTCGAATGAAGAGACTTGATTCTGTGTCATCGAGTTGAAGGAGAAGAGGTAGCCACTGTAGAGTCGAACCAGCGAAGCTGGGCTCATGAGCAAATAGGAGGTGACGTCTCTGTCTTGTAGTGGAGGAAGGACGACGCCCTATTTTGTTTTCATGCCGTGAGTAGCTAGCATGCCCTTGCAGCCTGCGAAGAAGAGTGATGGAGATCAATCATGCGACAGAATGTAAGGGTTGGTGGTTTTTATTTATTAAGTAATTATATATATATATATATATATATATATATATATATATATATATATATATATATATATATATATATATATATATATATANTATATATATATATATATATATATATATATATATATGAAAAGCCCAAGGGTTGGTTTTATTGAAATAGAAAAAGATACATAGGGTTGTATGAGAAGAGCCCAAAAGAGGCACCCTACCATACGATACAAGTATAGTAATATCCCAACAAAAAGATACAAATAGACTCAATAAAATATAAAACAAATTTAAAACTTGCTGAAAGTAAGTAGCTAGGGACGAGCCAGTTTAGTCCTGCCTCTTCCTCTAGTTTTAGGAGCGGAATCAGATAAAAATCTTTGAAGTGTCGTGCCATTGTCAGGAGTCACCAAAATATCATCCATTAAGTTTTCAAGTTGGAGTGAGCCTCCAACCTTTTTCTTCCGCTGAGAAGTGTAAACTTGTCATTCTTCATCTGAAGACTGACTCATGTGATCCTCGATCTGATTTGATGTTAGCACCGCAGTAGGAGGAAAGACAGTCGTTGCCACCACAATAGGTTCTAGTGTATATGAAGTTTGATTTGTTACCTCCGCGCCTGATGCTTCCTAATTAGGAGCTGCGGGACTATCCTGATTTTTAGTTCGAACATTATCCGTTGTAGTATGGTCAGGAGAAGGGATTCCAGGGGCAGACACCAACTCCTGTCTTGTGGTGATTCTCTCATCAGGTTGGTTGTTATCAAGTTTGCTGAGAGCTCGTTCAATCACATGGGGTGCACTAATAATGTGCTTCTGCTTTTGACTATTGGCTCTTAACTGTGGGTGCAATATGAAACATTTCTCCTGCGGATGTCCAAACATCTTACAGTGTTTGCAGTAGTATGATTTTTGTTCCATAATGATTTTTTGTCAATAACCATTGCGAGTAGATCCAAGCCAGACTTCTTCTACATCTGGTAGTGTAATATCTCGTTCAATCAAAATCCTTGCAATAGAGGGCCTTGAGAAATGAACTGTAGGTAAGTCTACCTGCAAAGGTTTTCCAAGTATAGTCCTAATTGCATATAAGCTAGGTAAGCCAAAGAAATGAAGCTTGAGTTCAGGTAATGAGAACCAGATAGGTGCAATGGGGGGTTCTTGATTGGGATCAAAATTGAGGGTTCATTTGAGAAATTTCATATGTTTGCCCTTAATTGTGATGAATTTCTTTGAGAAAATCCTCGTGTAATCATTTTCTGTGCTCAGCTGTATCATAACATGCCTTCCGTCGAAATGAGCCACCTGCCAGTCCCCAACCAGTTTGAAATCTTCAAAAACCTTTCTGATGATCTCCATGTTAGGGCAATCTAATTGGAACTTTCCAACTAGTGTAAATTTGTATTTTCCTGCACGAGTTGAAATTTCAGCATCAGAAAAGAAAATTGCTGGTTTGCCCACTTTTTTCTCTACTTTTTTTATGAGATTACAATCTTCATTTTCTGCAATAGAATCATGGTAAATCTGCAAGAATACCACACTATCTGCGAGGTGAAAAGTGGAGCTGCGTTTGTGAACCACTGTAGCATAGGAGGGTTTGGCGGGGTTATCACCGATGAGGGCGGCGACTTAGGAAAGCCCTAAGGCCATTATCACAGCCAGTGCCAACCTGTAGCACAATGAGAAGCTGCACGAGTGTCGAACAACTTTGTCGCAGACAGCAAAGGTAGAGCCGAGCAGACTGGGCGGCTCTGTCGCAGGGGAGACGCACGAGCGGTCGAGCGGCTCTATAGCAGATGAGACGCAGCAGAAGCAGAAAGATGTCAAGCGACTCTGTCGCAGACGAAGCGCAGGCAGGTCGAGCGAATCTGTCGTAGACGAGACGCAGACACGAAGACACAACACTTCCGCCAAACGAGATGCGAACTTAAACACAAGACGACACTAATGGAAGCAGATGACGCTAGTAAATCCCGAAGCCGAAGGATGCTAGGGTTCGCCATGAGGCGGAACCCTTGCAGAGCGGAATGACGACATGTTTATATATATATATATCTGCTGCTCTTTTGGCTTATTCTCTTAGTTGGAAATACATCATTTTTTAATGTGATAATCGTTCATTAATTGATATTTTTACTAAGTGCGCCGATACTCCTTGGGATATTCTTTATTATGTTAGAAGGATTAATGGTCTTATTTCCAGTATGAATGTGGTTTGGAATTTTATTTATCGGGAGGGTAATCAACCTGCAAACTGACTTGCTAATTTGGGAGGTTCTAGTTAGTTTTGTAGGGTGGGAGCAATTCCCCCTACTCTCTATACTTTACTGGTGGGGGATAATTTGGAAACTCCTTATATTCGTACTTATGCATTTCCTTGAGGTTTGTTGGGTGGTCGAGTGGCTGGGTTTGGCCTTTGATGTGTCCTAGCTGGCTTTCTCTCTTTGTTACTCCTCTTTGGGGGCTGCTCAGATGCGGATGATTGGGTTAATGCTTTTTCTTCTCGAGAAGCATGTGATGTTGAGCCTTTTACTTTTAGATTGGTGGGTTTGGAGGTTCCCTCTGATGAGTCATTTTTGGGAGGCCCAGGGCTCCCTTTTTAATGATGATTTTGTTGTTGGAGATGGGGGTATTTGCGGGTTACGATCTGAGAGTTTACTCTGGGGGGTTTTTGCTTTTTCTTCCGTGTTGTCTTATACTTTCTGCTTCATCTCTAGCAAGGAGGCCCAGGGCTCCTCTGCTTCTAGGTTGATGTCTGTGGGAAGGTGTTATATTGGGGGAAGGTTTGTTGGGGACTATAGTTTCTGGAGACTTCATGAGCTGCATTATTTTCACCTGGGGTCTATTTGTGAGCAATTTGGCTCTCATTTGGAGGCCCATGGCTCCTATTCTTTCTCTGTTTCCCTATAATTCTGGTGGCATTGTTACGATTGGTTGGATTGCCTTTACTATTTGGAAGCTGGAGGAAGGAAGGCCACCTTCATATTTTTTTTAAAATTCGTTTTCACTTTATTTTTTATTTCTTCAGTCCTTTTAGGATGCAGGTTGAAGATCCAATCGTCTCAAGCTTTGGACTTTTAGGGAGAGTTGTTTTCGATCTCTTTGGATTGCGACATGTCGGTTCTTTGGTCTGCTCGTGGGATTGTTTTTAGATAATCATTGCTAACCGGAAGATTTTTTCTGTACATCTCTTTTGGGATATCTGTAATTTTGGATGTTTCTTTTTGTGTGAGTTGTATTGTGGGGAGAGAAACCCCTAGGGATGTGTTTAAATGTATTTTTGGTTTCTTAGAAGGGGATCCTCACCCCCTCCATTCTCTGTACCTTTTCTTTTAATTAACGTGTAGGGAGCTACCGTTGCTCTTTCCCTCTTTTAAATATATATATATATATATATATATATATATATTTGTGTATATATATATTTGTGTATATATATATATATATGTTTGTGTATATAATATTACTTAAAAGAAGTAAGCATGAAATAATAAAAGCTTATTAATTTTGTAATAACATAATAAAAAATTATGTTTTAATACGATTACTATGTTTGGTTTTGGAGTTTAATTTTCTTTAGAAGATTCAATGTTAGGACAAATCTTATCAAATTATGCATCATCGACGCGAGTATCCCTACTCTTAAATTATAGTATTGTGTTAATATCTCTTCTAAACCAGTTATATGGATTGTTATTCATGTTTGATTAATAAAATTATATTTTTGATTTTTAAATTTTATCGATCATCTTGATACGAATGTTTATAGTCCCTTTTTATGAAATAATTGACACATTATAATATTAAATGCTGAGTGATATGAAATTGTGAATGATATAATCTACATTGAGTGATTATATGTGTTTGCTTAACTATGATGTAGTCACCCCTTGATGGTACTAGTGGGGAAACACTAAGGTACCCGTGTATGTATATGAAAAAGAATATTGATATTGAAGTACCTTGAATGATACAATTTTAGACGGTGCTTCTATGACAGTTGTATAGATATAAAATGATAATGTTTTATTATTGATATTGTAAGATTCATTAATAGCATCTCAAATGTTAATATTAATTTATTAAAATTTTAACTGACATGTATTTTGCTTTCTTTTTCCTTTGCATTATTGTAGTTTAGAAACATGAGTATTCACTGACTTGCTTAGCTCACTGTTATTTTTAAACTAACCTGTTCAGGTAAATTTTTAAGTAATTAAAAGATGAACGATAGAAGGAAAAATATTAATAAAAGACGCGAACAACCAATAACGAGGAAATTTTAAATATATTGCTTTAATTTAAATTTATTAGTGGTTCTTTCATTTGTAAAATATAATTTATAAAGAATGAATATTGAAAATTTATTTTCTGTCGTCCGAACGTCTGTTCCCGTCTTAGTTAATTCCAAGCTTTGGGGCAGGTCATAACAAATTATTATTGTCTAGTATAAATATGACTAATTTGTTTGGGTTAGGGTTTTGCAGGAGTTTGTTTTCTTGAGCGTTAGGGTTAGGGTTTATGATAGATTTCCTACCCATCGAATCGTAGGATCTAGGAGATATCGCTTACCTCTTGAATTTCAGGTGCTTACTTTTTGTGTAATTTAGCGTGTTGTTTGGAGTTCTTGCAATAAAATATTTTATTTGAATCCTATCACTCTCACATCCGCAGGATATTATTAAGGCACATAAAAAGTTTAAGTTTAATCTCATAGATGATAATTGAAAAGCTTACTGCTGTAGAACGTTTGCCCCAACTCATAAGTTAAAATGCTGAGAAAAAGTTTCACTTTGAGCTTACTTGATCCAATTTTGATGCTCTATTTGGTCAACTCTTTAACAATCATGCATTTCTTTGGAAACATTTTGCGTCATTCATTTACATCTTCCTTTATTTTGTAGGTGCTAGCGGAAAAATTTGGTGCTGCTTTAGTTTCCCTGGAGCATCGCTATTATGGGATGAGTTCCCCGTTCAAGCTTACAACAACAGAAAATTTAGGATATCTGTCTTCAAAGCAAGCACTGTTTGACTTGGCTGTTTTTCGTCAGTATTATCAGGTACTTATGTTTCTATGATCTTGCTGCTTCATTTTTAAAGGATTTATTATTTAATGTATATGTTGCATTAACGGGGTTCTTGTAAGAGTCAATTCTATTTTTAGCATCAATACAGACTCATTTGTTTTTCCTAGATGGGGCCAGAGGTCATTTGCAAGAAATCAACTTTATTGTTAGGCGATGTTAGTTGGCAATGATGCAAAATGTTTTGAAATCTGATTTTGCAAGGTGAATGAATTCATTCACTGAGTGAACACTATCATGCATACAGTTAATAAAGAATGATCCAGTGCATCAGTAGTTATTCATATTCCTCAGATGAAAAACACAATTCAATCAACTAGCAGTATATGTAGAATAATTTTTTCATCAATTTGGAGCATATTTATTTCTCTAAAACTTGCACCGATTATGTTGTCCTTTCTATTTAGTAAGAATCTTATTCTGCAATTTGTTTTATTAATTGTTTTCTCAAGGAATCACTGAACTCAAAATACAACCGCTCAAATTTTGAAAGCCCCTGGTTTGTATTTGGTGTTTCATACTCTGGGGCTCTCAGTGCCTGGTTTCGTTTGAAGTTCCCTCATTTAACATGTGGTAGCCTTGCAAGCTCAGCTGTGGTTCTTGCCGTCTACAACTTCTCCCAGTTCGACCAGCAGGTACATGAATGCTCATTTACGTGGTTGCTCCCAATTTTTAGCATTTTAGGGTTGCATGTATCATATTTTATGAGGTTAATATGTACTATTCTTTCATCTTATTATCAGGTTGGTGATTCAGCTGGTCCCGAATGTAAAGCTGTGCTTCAAGAAATAACCAAGCTTGTCGATCAACAACTTCTTTCTGATGGAGTAGCAGTAAAAGATTTGTTTGGTGCTTCTATGGTATTTTATCACACTGAATGCTCTAGCTTAATTCTAGAAATATAAGAAATGAAACCTTTGTGAGTGAAATATATGGTGAATTGCTTTTACATCTAATATTCATAGCATGATCTTTTTCACCCTTTCTGAAGTAAAAATAGGCTTGAAATAGTCGCAATAATGGCAGTGTTAATTATGAATATCTTCATTTACCTTGTCTGTTAGTGGTTCAATTGTTGCTTGTACGTTAAATTTTACCTCCTTTTTTTCACATTGCCTTTTTTAAATGTTTTACATGGACCAGATAATTGGTTTGGTTTAACGTTTGGTTTTAATACTTGTAACATCAACGTTTCATAAGCTGGAAATGAAGTAGAAGAGTCGAGACACATGAAATAAAAATAGATGAAAGGAGGAGGAGAAGCTGAGAAGAGAGCTAGAAAGGTTGAGAAGAAGAGGATTCTTGTGCTGTCTGTTGTATGTAGATTACAAGGATATTGATTTGTAAACGATACCGTAAGACGTAGTGGACGTTTAAATTTATATTAAATGATCATATTTGATAACACAAACTTTGAAATGCTTTTGATTTTATATAAAGTTTAATTGACATGCATATTATTTTCTTTTTATTGTGTTATTATAATTGGGGAGTATGAATATTTACCAGTTGTTTACCTTACTGTTGTTTTAAATTAACATTACAACTTTAATCAAATGATTAAAAAAATGAGCAATAAAAGAGAAAATGTTTATAGAAGACACAGATAATCTGATATGAGATAAATAAACTGCTTTAGTTTAATTTTCTTCCTGTAATGACTCTTTCATTTGTTAAATATTAGTTATAAAAAATAAATATAGAAAAATATAATCTTCACCGTTTGACTATCTGTACTGGACTTAGTTAATTCCAAGCCCCGGGTCAGGTTGTGACAAAAGTTGTATAAGAGCTATGATTTAAAATTTAATATGAAAGAGCCAATATGATAATTACAAAAAGTTTTTTTAATAGTAATAAATTGAAAGTTTAATTTAAATCTAATTAAACAATTATATCCATTCACACCAAGGGATACACTTGAGAATTTGGAAGGAAGTTTGATAGAAAAAGATTAAGTACCATGTATTATAAATGTGAACACCGATGCGCTGACCCAGATGATGACTATGATGATGTTGACCTTATTTTTAGTGAGGTCTAGTTTTTCTCTTAGGATTTAGGATCTAGCCTTAGATATCTCCCTTCGACTATCTTAGAACCTTAAAAATGAGACCCGCCTCGTTTTAGAAATTGAACCTGCTTCTGTACTCTTTTGTGGTTTCGCGTGTGTGATATCGACTTCTAGCACTTAGAATGGTGAAACCGACATGAGGAAACCCAAAAGGGTTTCTTATAGGACCTTTTAAGCCTTAGAGTGACATTCTGCACAATTCGCACTCCCGCGTGCACAAACTTCGCAGTTCGGAGAGTCGACACGTCCGATCGCCACAATTCGCTTCGCTTGCACTGTTACCTGTCGAAGACTCGAATAAACTTTTTGGAACGATCAATCGCGGGTTGAGATTTTGTGAAATTTGAATTTTGACGCGTTTTTAACCCGATTGTCGACGACGACGTTCGAGCGACGCAGATGACAAAACGAACTGCACCGGCACGTCTGAAACGTCGATTTTGCCTA
>NEWO01000425.1:323168-334137 GCA_003013225.1 Phalaenopsis aphrodite | reverse complement strand
ATATATATATATATATATATATATATATATATATATATATATATATATATATATATATATATATATGTAACTATATATGTTAATTTATATAAAACCAAATCCTCCCTTTCCTCTTTAAGCCCTAAATCTCTAAACGCACGCACCCGAGCTCTGCCTTCCTTCCCTCTCCCATTCGCGTGTTTGGCCTTTCACTTTCTCGGTCTCGAGCCAATCGAGCTCCTCCTCCACGCGAGAGAAAGTTGACCTCGTTCGTCCTTGCCTGACACTCTTTTGCCCGCGGCCCTCCTTCCCGAAGCCGTGTCAGTCTCCCCGAGCTGTGTTTTTTCCTTTTCTTGGTAGTCGACTCTTGGAAGCTTGCTCCCTGGTACACTTGAATGACAAACTCTCTCTTCTTTCCGATGCTTCCATCGCTGCCACTAGGCTCGCCGTTCGGTCCTAGATGTTTCGGTTGCTTCGCCTTCTGTGGGCAGAGAATGCGTCCTTTTTTTTCTTTGGCCCGATTCGAGTGCCGTGGATCGATGGTGTGATCTCCTTTCTCTTCTCCTCTCTTCTCTGCCTATAAAAATAATTTCTTTTGGAATTTTGGTGGTTGTTGAAAGTTTGCAAAAAAGGAGAGTAGAAATTTTGGCTGTGAGGAGATTGGAAAGGGGATTTCTGTGTGAGCATTTCCTTGAGGTGAATTCTTGTGTTGCAGTGCTTTACATTGGCATTAAGGAGGTACCTCTTCTTTCCCCCTTTTCTTCGGTGCCCTGTTTCCTTTCGGTTTTCCTCTCTGCCGAGCCTTTGAATTTGGCCCTGTTGGATGGTACAACATGCTAGTGTACTTTACTATCATATATTTTTGAGATATTCACATGTGGGGGATGAAATGTGAGCATGCGTTAGAAATTAGACTTGGATATTTGCTTAAAGTGGTGGATATATGACATGTTTTCTGTTTATCATATCATGTTTATGTTGGCAGCGATTTGGATAGTTGAAACAGGGCTTTGGAATAATTTATACTCCTCTTGCAAGCATGTTGGGAGGTGTATTATGAAACTTTCTGTTTATCTTTCGTTTGTCATGAGATATTGAGGAATTTATTTGGTCTTTCATGCATGCTAGGGGGTTTCGGCTTTGGCATTTTATGACTTGCTCTTGCTTAAAATGAATGCTAGAGCGTTCACTTTATTTTTCTTTATACATATGTGGGGGTTCGGTTTATCTCCTGCGGCTTTCCCTTGAAATGCATGTTAGGAGGAAATTTATTTAATCTGGAAAACTTTGTATCTTGTTTTGAGGGCTTGGTTTAGCTCCTCGTGAGACATCTCCACTGCTCAAAAAATCTGTTGGAATCGTTGTATGCTTGGAATATTTAGACATGCAGGTTTTTACTTGGCTTTGGATGACTCGGTTTTACTTATAGGTGGCTAAGACTTTAATTTCTGTTCAAGCCTGAATTTATATCAATGCTTGGGGCCCATTTTAGTCTTGTTGAGCTCTGTTTTGGCTTTTGGTTCTTGTTGGGCTCGGTTTTAGCTTGGTTTGGAATCTCGACTTTGGCTTGAAATGGCTAGAACTTTATTTTTTTTTATGGAAGCATGGATTTTAATATTGTTGGACTCGGTTTTGGTTCTTGTTGGGCTCGGTTTTGGTCTGGTTTGGAGGCTCACTTTGGGCTCTTACTGATTTTCGATTTAGAGGTGGCTGGAATTTTAATTTCTATCAAAGCTTGGATTAATATCAATGCTTGGGTCCCGTTTTAACCTTGTTGGGTTCGGTTTTGGTCCTTGTTGGGCTCGGTTTTCAGCATTCTACGGTTTTTTGGCCTAAATTTACATATGCTGATGTTTTCTATTTTAGAAGAGTTCCACGGCTGCTCTTGTTTAAAACATGCGTTAGTTCTATATTTTGTTGTCTTGAGGGTATGAAGATGTTTTCTATTCTTTTGTTGTAAGCCAAATTTGAACCTTAGTTGTGGCTCGGTTTTGGCTTGACTTGAGAGCTTGGTTTGCTTATTTTAGCTCCTACTCGAGAGCCCATGATTGAGTCCTTAAACTTGTCTTTACTCGAGAGTTTTGATGGCTTGTTTTGCTTGTCTTTGGTCCCTACCCGAGAGGTGGCTTTGCTGATTTTAATTCCTACCCGAGAAATGGCTTGGTTCTTTTTGATTCTTGTTGCTCGCGGCTCTTACTTGAGAGCCTGTTTTGGGTGTGCTGTGTTGTCTCCATTCGAAGGCTGTTATTTGGTTTTGATGGATTGATTTGGCAGTTTATGAGACCGCAATTTGATGTTTGCTTGGTGCTTAGCCGTGGGTTTATGATTTGGTCCTTCTTGCTAGGCTTGATTGGTTTGAATGTTGTGGATGAATCAAGTTTGCCATCCCAAAAATTATAATCATTTTAGTTATCCTTTCATGTTTCTCAGGGAATGCATATCAGCTATTGATGGTTCTTTTGGTTGCTGTAGTCGTGGGCCTTGTGCCTTGGGTTGCCTCTGGTCATGGGCTTTAGCAGCTGCTCTTTGCTGCCTTAAACCGTGAACTTTAACAGTTCTTTTCAGGGCCCTTTGTTGCCTTAACCGTAAGCCTTACATGTTATCTTTTGGGTTGCCTTTGGTTATGGGTCTTGGCAGCCGTCCCTTGCTTTAGCCGTGAACCTCTTTTGTCCCCGTTCCTTGCTCTGCCCGAGAGTCTTGGTAGCTGCTTCCTCCTCTCTATTAACCCTGATCGTGAGCATTTATTTGGTTTTGTGGGAAGTTTTTTTTTATGCTTATTTGATATGTGAGGTTATGGATTAATTCGGAGGTTGGAAGATTTTGATATCAACTTTGGGATTTTGGGAAGATTTGTAAGCTTTATTTGGGAGAGCATTTGGTTGATTTGATTAATCCTACGTTTTTGGGGTTTGGAAAATCAGCGCAAAGTGGTATTTTATGTTTGTTAGGAAAAACCTCGGGCCCTACTTTTCCAGATCTTTCGATAGGAGTTTTTGAGAACTGACCCATTCTACTTTTTTTTGGTGTTTTAGATGGATCAGTGCCTCCTCTCTCTCACCTCATTTTTGTTCTTTTCTTTTCTTGCTTCTTGGTTCGGTTTTTCGATACTTATGTCTGATGCATAAGTGTCCGCGTATAGTCATTTGCTATACGTGAAACCATCAAGCAAGGTTGCAAGTTGTCGTTTTTGTGGCGTACGGTGTTGATGATAAAGACACACCAAAGATAGAGCAGAAAGATGCCCTATCCTATAACATCAAGATCCAGGCATTTGATGTACAATAAGATATGGTATCCTTCGCCGTCATAAGTTTAGCTGGAGTTGACTCGAACTTTCTCAGGTAATTGGCAGTCCTATGCCCGACTGTGTAATCGACTCGTGGACAACGAAAATTTCTAAAAAAAAGTTTTGATAAACCCTTTTCAAGAAAAAAATATACTTTTCTACGAAACAAAAATTGATAACTATTCTGTGCATGTTTAAAATTTTTATGCATGTTAAAAAAAAAACATAAAACATACTTTAAAGCTGGTTGTCCGCCCGACGAATACCTGTTTAGGCTGGGAAATAGCCCTCTGAGTGAAGTTCAAGACACCCTTCTAGATGAGT
Organism: Phalaenopsis aphrodite; assembly: GCA_003013225.1. NCBI lineage: Eukaryota > Viridiplantae > Streptophyta > Magnoliopsida > Asparagales > Orchidaceae > Phalaenopsis > Phalaenopsis aphrodite. The sequence continues at coordinate 330,548 of NEWO01000425.1, read as the reverse complement.
GGCGGGTTCTGTACATTCGGGTGATCGAGTAGCCTTCGTGGACCCTCGAGAATAAATATACAGCTGAGCCTAGTCCCATACGAGTGCTTGCGGTCCCCCTCATCCGAATCTTCTTTTTGTTTTATCAAAGCTTTGGGACTCGTGTTACTTTTCCTTTCTTTCGGGATTTCCCTAGGAGTTTTGAGGATTTTCTTTTACTTGAGTCTTTTTCGTTGATTTTCTTGAGTTTTCCGTTTTTCTCTCGGATTTCCTGGATGACGTTTTCTTCCGGACTTTGCTTTTTTGAGATGCATTTAGGCTTGCTATACTTAAGGAACATCGGATCTCACGGGCGTACAAGTTTGCTTTACATTTTTCAGTACTTTATTTTCCTGTCCTCCACCTGCTACTGTTCTTCCTATACAGCACGATTATGTCATTTCTGCTTCTACCTGCTACTGTACTGTATAGCATGTCATATTACTCATGTTATTCACCTGCTAATGCTCTTCCTATACAACATGATTGTCATTTCTGCTTCTACCTGCTACTGTACTGTATAACATGTCATATTACTCATGTTTTTCACCTGCTACTGTTCTTCTTGTATAGCATGTTATACTGTTCCTATTTCTACCTGTTACTGTTCCACACGTATTCTATTGTTTGTTCCTGCATTGCACACTTTATATTATATAGCTTTAAGCATGTTTTCTTTTTATATAGGATGTTTAGAGGACTACAAACATAGGGCCGTTTGATTTGACACTATAACCAGACACCCTAAAAAATTAAACTCGTCACGTCGGTAAGCTTGGAGCTAGCGCGGTGGGCAACACGGTCATCTTCAACAGCAGAACATGTCTTCCCTAGCAAAACAATTCCTTTTCCTAGAAATTAAACAACAATCTATAGGATTTCGAGGTTGTTTGCCTAGCGCAACATAAATCCTCCACCCTTTCTTTAGGCATTCGTATAGCTCTGCTGTACAATTTAAGCCCTAACTCGTTCTAGGTTCCGAGGTTGTCGTCCAGTACGACTTAAGCCCTCATATCTTCCAGGCGATTTGTGTGATCATGTCACACAAATATAAGCCATAATTAATCAAAATTGGCAGGATGAAACACTTTAATAATTTCTTCTCAAAACTGGAGCCAAATTATAGAATAAACTGGGAAGTCACTGAGGTTCTCCTCTGGATATGTGGCCTCCCCTAGTTTCTCTTCATTTGGATTCCACAACATTGTTCCAGGTTCGAGCATTTCCCCTTTCACACCTCTTCGTCGGATTTCGTTGAAAAGTCCTATCCTTTTGACTTCTTTGAAGATAGTATTCTCTGATTTTTATCGAGAGTTTTCTTAGGTGATTTCGGTCATTTAAGATGTAATTAACTATAGGGGCTTGCCATTATAGGAAGCTTTTCCGAACCCAGCCTAAAATAAACCCTATTTAATTCTTTGTATTAAATATGAGAACTTGTCGGCAAATTAAATGGTTTCGCAGACCAAATAGATGTCATATATTTCTTAGTTTATCTGATCAAGCCTCATCCTCAAGTCTTGTGTTTATTTCTCGGGATACATACAAGATTTGAGGTAGAGCGCTCTTTCATTTAAAATGTGCAAAATATGAGGTATGTTTGATTTAATATTTTTCTAAAATTATATATGTATATGTAAATTAAAACGTTCTTTCGAAGCGGGCGACGGGACTTCACTTCCAGTGACCGACAGCTTCTTACGGGCAACCCCCGAACTTTTTAGCGCCGACAGATGACACTTGATTTAGGTGTTCAGACCATTACTTGGTTGGAATAAAACAATTATTGTGGATAAGTACTTAAAGATATTTCAAGGGTCGTGTCCACCTTTGTTCAAAGGAACTGAAGATCTAATTGAATTAAAGAACTGGTGGTGTGTATAGAGAAGTTAGATAACATAGCATGTCAGGATGAAAAAAGAGTATATTTACTTATATTTCTACCGGATGGAGAAACTGAAAGGTGGTGGTGTGGGCAGCGTGTTTTGTACTCACTATGATGAAACTTGTGAGGATTTTATGGAGCTTTTCAAAGGGCTTTTTGTACCCCTTTTTACTTGAAAGCAAATGCATGATAAACTCATTTGGTTGGTGCAAGACAGTAATGCAGTAATGCAGTATGAATCAGAGTTCATTGTACTGTCAAGGTATGCCTCACTGTTGATGACTATTACAGAAGAGAAATGTCATAAATTCCTTTATGGATTGAAAGATTTGATCAGATAGCCATTGGTGTCAATTGGAGTTGATTATTTCTCAATGTTGGTAGAGCGGGCTAGACGAGTGAAAATTGATTACCAGCTCACTCAGAAGCGTAGAGATATGCATAAGTGGAAGAATATTGATCTGGGAGATTATGTAAATAGATCAAAGGGATCCATTGAGAAAAAGGTCATGTTCAACTTAATTGGATTTAGTAGAAGTTTGTCTCAGAGTACTGTAGTTATTTGTGTCAAATTAGAAAGACAAAGTATGGGTGAATGCTTGATGGGCTCCAATGCATGTTACTAATGTCGTCTGTTTGGTCATATAACAAGATATTGTCCATCACTTAGATCAGAAATCTGGCGGAGCTCCTTCACTGAAGATTGCAGGTGGGCAGAGAATGATAGAATTAACAACTTCAGCTCTCACCCAAGATCAACCTTGAGAGCCAGTTCAACCTCGAGTTTATATCCTTATTCATTGTGAGTCTGAAGAACATATTGCTGTGGATGTTGATGCTAATAAGGTTTGATGACTGTAGTGTTTTCTTATATGTTGGTGTGTCTTTCTAGCATATTTTCATGCATACGTGATTGCGAGTAAATTGATTTTTCTAATTAATTTAATCAAGTCAATTTTGAGCTGAACATGAGCCGAACACATACAAGAATATGTAAATCAATCCAATCATGAACACATTGTCATGAGCAAATTTCAAACGAGCCAAACACGAGCCAAGTCTTAGCTCGCCTTAGCTTGGCTCCTTTAAAATACTATATGGGGAGGTAAGTGAAACAAAGTTAGCTATTTGATATTGGATGCATGATTTATTTCTCTTTTTTAATGCAATAGTTTGGAATCTTAGAAGATCCAGCTCTCACTCTCTCTCTCTTGTGAATTGGCCGACCTCTTCCAAACTTTAGAAGATTTGATAGTGACAATTTAGGAAATCTTTAATCAGTTTATTTCTTTCTCATTTTATGTTATTTTTTTATTTTAGAATTATTTCCCTTACTAATTTAGGTTAGATATATTTGGTAAGTTTGTCAATTAGGGAAAATAAAATCGAAGGATTATTTCTCTCAACTTGTTTTCTACATGGCATCAAAGCCCTAATACATAACCCGTCACTCTCGTGTAGCCAGACCTTGTCCTTCATTTGGAAACCTCCTCTGCTGACGTTGGAAATCCTTGTAGGACCCTTTCCTGGCTCTTCCATGCAGCAAGAATTCTCCCTGTGCTCTTCTCTAACACCAGAACTCCTCTACGGTCGAAACTTATCCCTGAATTGAAACTCCTTGCAGGGCCTCTTCCAGCCGGAGCTTCTTCTACTCATAAGCAACATCAAGTTAGAAATGGTTTTTTCTCTCTAGTGGAAATCAAGTCCACTTCAGTGAATATCAGTCCTTGGCATCTTCTCTATTGTTCTCGGAGCACTTATGTGGATTTCCTCCCAGTGTCAACAAAAACAGAACCAAAAAGGCAATAAGTTGCAGCAGCAAGCAGTGCCACGACAACAAGCAGAGGTAGTAACAATAGAGGAAGCCAACAACTCTTTCTGTTGTAGTCAACTAAAAATAACCCTAAAGACTAATAAGGTTAATGACCAAGTACGGGATGAAGAGTTCAAGTTCTATTCCGAAGGTTAAATCTGAATAAGATATTAGGGATTACATCCAGGCAATTCCTGAACTCTCTTACTTTATCACAAATCATACACTCACTGCCTATATCTTAAATTGTCTCAATTCATGTTTATCTATATTTATGGTATAGGGAAAGAGAAACATCTCACGAGAGAAAGAATAGTTCTTGAAATCAATGACCCCAACCACCGCACACGAAATAATCAAGGTCATATGTTTAGGTTTTGATTAGTCAACTCAATGATCATTGAAGTGGGAGAAAAATTTTTGTTTTATAAAACTTTCAATGAGATATGGGAGGCTTCAAAAGAAATATATTCCAACACTAAACATTATAAAGTTGTTTGAGATTAAAACCAAGCTTCATGGCCTTTATTTTGGAGAGCTAAGTGTCACCCAGTATTTGAACACCTTGACAAAGTATGGGTTATAATTGAACATGTTTGAGACACGTGTGAAAATGTCCACATGATGTTTTGATGTTTAAATCCATTGTTGAGAAGAAGAGAACAATCAAATTTTTGGTTGATGCCTAACATTTGCTATGAGGCCTATCAGTTACTCACTCCAGTATACTTGACGATCAAGTAATAGACAAATACGAATCTGCATGTCGGTCCCTTGCGAATATTTATCAAAATATTCATAGCAAGGGATGTTCTAGTATGCTACATCGTTGAATCTAGTTTGAAGTGATGTAAGTGCAACGATAAATATCTACTAATCCTAAGAGAATCAATAAGTGTGATAGAAATGAAAAAGAAAATAACAGAAAAGTCAGGGAGGAACACTGAGTTATTCATAGGTGATTTGGGTCATTCTCCTGTGACACTGGTGTAGTGTTCTCTTGATGTGTTTTCTATGAGTTATCTTTTGTGATAGTTGACAATCAGAGACACAATCGTATGTATATGTCATAAGAAAAGTTGAAAACTATATTACAGTTAAGAGAAACTTAACTATTTAGTGATGGTTATAAGTCCTAGATCACACGAAGTTTTAACATTCTAATTGATCAGGTTAGAAATAAAAAAAAAAACGTCAAAAGGTTAACAGATCAACATGTTTAGTTATAAAAACCATTCATGGGAAAAAAAATTCAGGGTAAAAACATGAGAAAAATTACTCTTACATCATAGTAGCGTGAAAGCAGATTAACTACGAGATATGAGATAGAAAATTATGAAAAATTTTATTGAAAATATTTAAAGATACAGGTGCAAGAAGGTACAAACTTACAATCACGCAAGTACCTTCAACAATACATCAACTCATCGCCTTACAACAATAAACTCTCAATAATCTCTCTTTTACACAACACTCAATCTTTCTCTCATTGAACCACTCTAAAAACTCAGAAAAAACCACCCTAGAAGTTCCCTCCCCAAACAAAGAAAAAGTGAACCCCCCAAATTTGAAGGAAAACCATAATTCCTATTGCAAGAGGCCTTTCCAAGTTTGCACACACCCTCTAAGGCATCCCCATATATAACCTTTTGTAGCTCTTGCCAAATTCACATTGAAAAATTTTGCCAATTTAAAACTTTGGCTGGCGGTGTCATAACCACGCATGTGGTCTGCATAGTTACGCCAGATCAACAGTGAATTTGGCATAATTACGCCAATCTCCTAAATTTAGCCACTGTGTTTTGACTCCGTGATGCTAGACATTTGTAACCTGCAAATATCGCAAAATATCTTGCTGACTTTTATGTTATTTTCTGTTAGTGAGAATGAAAACATGGTATTTAAAATAGAGAAATCACGTAATTTTACATCATGCCAATTCCCCCAAACTTATCTATTATTTGCTCTTAAGTAATGCCATACCAAAGGCTCAAGGATGTTTGTAGCTCTTACGTGGGACTTATTGGTTTTCTAACTTGATAATATAAATGTATGAAAGCAGAAAAAATATCATTTTAGGGATGAGTTATTATTAATTTCTTAGAACCTTGCCATTTTCTTAATTCCCCTCTTTCTAAGCCCAGAAAAATGACAAAACTCTTAATTAGCAATTATTGTAGTATTTTCATTTTCCGAGGATATTATTAAGTCAATAAATTTTTAATCAAACAATTCTAAAATACCTTAATTTTTCTTGACGATAATATGTCAAAATTCGACCAAAAAGGTTTTTAACTACTATGAATTAGGAGAGGGTTTACACGTCAATATTTTTCATTGTTTCTCAACCTCAAGCTTCTTCTAAGAAATTAGATGGCACTCTTTTTTTCATTTTGATTTTTCTTTTGGCTTAGTACTGGGCACATCTTTTCTTTTTCTTCATTTCATGCCCTCAATTATTTTAAATTTCACTAAGAATTACTATATATGGTTGAGCATAATTCTTTGGGGATTTTGAATGTCTAATATCTCTCAATTACTAAATCTCACAGACTTCTTATCATGAATTCCAAAATATTAAAAATCCAATCAGAAGTTATTGAGTTGAGAAATAAAGCCTTTATTATCCCTGGTTAATTACTTCTTATGAATCACATCATTTTAGTTGTTCTAGTACTCTTTTGGGTTTAGATAAAAGTTATTACAGGGATAGACTTGGTTATTAGGAAATAAATGCTAACTCCCCTGTAATGAATATCCATCTCATTCAATGAAAATTTAGTATAATTTAGTCAGATTATCAAGATTTTTATCATGAGTTACTTAGTGAAATGCAGTCAATCACCTAAATATGTGACTTTCATGCAAGTGTTTAGGTCTAATTCCTTTCTCTAAACCTGTTTTCTATCCTAACATGTCATATGAGAAAATGCAAGGATGGAATGAAGAAAGCATGTAACAATATGACTTAACACTGCATAACACCACAACATGGCTAGCAACATAAACATGAAGCATAACACCACGAAGCATATCACACAAAAATCTATGGAGTGCACATCAAATCTCAAAAAGCATGAAAAGACTCTTAACATCACAACATTTATTTCAACACAAAAACAAATGCAAATAATTCGAAGCAAAACATGACGCAAAAATATATAAAATATACACAGCTCAAAGGATAACGTTTGAGTTGCCTCCTATGGTAGTGCTTGGTTTAATGTTCTCAGACATACCATGCTTGATCAAATCAATTTAATCTTCTCCAAGATTAAAATTTCTTTTCAATAAAATACAATCAATTATCCTAAGTTTTAATTGTCTTGGAGGATTTCCTAAGTCAGCCAATATCATTTCTAATATAGAATTTTCTTTAGGATTGTCGGCACTATTTTTGGTGTGGGGTTTGCCCGTAAGAAGCTGTCGGTCATCAGCATTGAAATCCCGTTTCCCGCTTCGGAAGGACGTTTTTAAAAAAAATTTAGTTTTTAAAAAGATGAAGTCAAACTGACCCCATAATTTTCATAGTTTAAATGAAAGAGCGTTTTGCCTCAAATCATGTATCTATCCCAAAGGATGAACACAAGAATTGAGGGTGAGACTTGATCAAATAAACTAAAGAAAGTTATGACATCCGTTTTGTCTGCGAAACCAATGTATT